>JAYESA010000006.1:118118526-118318526 GCA_036927795.1 Iris macrosiphon
ACTTGATGATTATTTCTAACTTTATATTACCTTTTATTTATATGTTTGACATAGATGTTGATGTTTAAATTAATGACAGTTGTTTCATAATTGTCTGTTGAAGAGAAATTAAGTGACATATATAGAAGATAACAAGAAAAGAAGCCCAAGATCGAAGCAAATTCAAGTTTCTACTTAAACTGCAATTTTGGAGGCCTTAATAACATAATTTCAATAAGTGTTCAACATAAAACTTGTAGTCGTAGTTGTTAGTTTCCAAAATAGGATAGTAGGTCCAAAACTGATGTATATTCTAAGAGAATTGCTGATTTACTATAGTTGTGATATACAGACTCAAACCTAACTAAATATGATTCTAAATCAACCTAATCAAGGTATTAATCCTTCCTTGTATAGAACTCTTCGAATCAGTAAATTCTCAATCAATGTCTAACTCCTAATAATAAGTCTTAGGAAAACCATGATTTTGATCTAATTCTAATACTTATAAACATTGTCAATAGAAATTATAATCCTAATAGGATTCATAATCAATTTTGTATTGAACTTTTGCAACATAAAGATAATTTCACAGTATTATTTTATCGTCAAAAGGATTTTTAACTGACAATGAATTCACAAAACAACTACAAGCCTATACCTAATAGTATTCTAGTATTGTGACTCTTAACTTGTCCCAAAACAATAACAATATAAGTATATATCAATATATCTAAGTCGACAAAAACAATGTTACTTTGATTATCTTATTATAATAATATGGAAATATCTAAAGCTTTGCCATGTCACACTCCGGGTTTCGAACCCCCCCCCCCCCCCCCCCCCCCCCCCTCCCCCCCTCCCTCTTCTACCAAAGGACTCAAACCATTTGGTTGCTCGATCGTTTAGGTCAGATTATTGATATTATTCTGGTTTTCTTGTAACAAGGTTATATTTGAAAATAATTAAGGTTTCATAACACTCATAACAGTATAGCATGAATACGTTTAGTTTAGGAAGTAATAGCACTTTGCTTTAAGGTGCAGGTTTAGTGTATTGTGTGATTGGATTTCTTACATAGTGCATCTTAGAGGCATTGTATTAGTGCCTACATTTGCTCTAAATTTATTGAATTTAGAGGCCTCCAGAGGCTGCATTTTATATTTCTTGCTGAATTTAGAGAGAGAGCTGATCTCTCCCCCCTGAATTAGCTTATGGAGTATAGTTGCTTTAAGGAGGAATCATTTCTGTATGGTGCTGGAGGGGTTAATATATACTGAAGTTGTCACTTGTTGTTAACAAGATGATTCAAGTAAAACGATAGCCTAGTGTAAACGTACTAGGTCTGGAGGAGAAAAGTGTCAATGGTAGGTACTAAATTTGCATCACAAGTCTTTTAGACTTGATATCATAAAGATTGTAGATATAGCCAGAACTGCTCCTAACGCTTGAGCGTCAATGCCTTCTCCTCTCGACCACTCTCCCATTGATGATGTTTCAGAATATCAACTTCTACAGTTGTGGCTCCTTTTAACTGGCCCTTACATCATTAAAGGGCAAAATGTAGGGAGCGAAGAAGATCCGATATTGCAGTACATTTGCCTATTTCAGGAGACATTTTATTTTCCACTTTTCACCCTGTTGAGAGTATGAAAGGGACTTTAGTTCCACACCGGATAGAATTGAAGAGAGAGGGGTTGGCCCCTCCTATAAATATGTAGCTTCTCACTTCCATAAAGTCAAGCAAAATATTCTACCATATTTCAACTTGGTATCAGAGCCAAACCCCCCCTCTCCTTCTCCAAACCCTAACCCTAACCCTAATCCCCCTCCCCTCTCCCATAACCGCCCCCCCTCTCCTCCCCTCCCCTCCCCTCCGCCCCCTTCTCCTTCTCTCCACCTCCGCCCCCCTTCCCCTCCCTCCTATCAGCCCCCTTCCGGGCGGTTGTTGCTGCTGCTTGTCGGGCGACTGTTGCTGCTGTGGCTGCTTCGCGGCTGTCCGCTGCCGTCGTAGGTGCTGTCGTGACTGCTCGGCAACCCGACGACCTCGATCGACCTCAATCTCGATATCGACGATCTTATTTTTTTTCCTGAAGTTTGTAACTCGATTCTGTCCGCATGCAACTGCGATTGCAGGAAAGAACGAGAAAATTGGTTTTCTGATTATTGCTTTGTACAAGTCAGTTGTAATCGGGATATTAATTATATAGTTGCTAGTTGGATCGAGGTATATCAGTGAGGGAACTTTTGTGTGACCCCTGATCTGGACTACAACTGTCGTCTCGTGAGGTCATGCGGCCTCGGGTTGAAGCCTTGCACGGGACATGAGCAGCGGCTCTCAGGGACACCGCTGCCACTGAAGGAAGATCAGTAGACGAAGAGAGGACGGAGATCAGAGATAGAGACGACCTAGATCTGCCGCTGCCTCACTGATGACAGAGGACAAGGAGAAGACAATGGAGACGATCTATGGCAAGCTGACGGCCCAAGAGATGAAGGCTTTGGTAGACGATATCTTTTCCAAGAGGTTGACCAAGACTAGCTACCGTGCTGCACGCGCTGATGTGGATTCTTCACCGTACAAGATGAAAAAGTTGGAGAAACTGGAGATAAAATTGGAGGGCACTTCCAACTACTTGAAGTGGTCGCGTCAGGCGATGTGAACTCTGAAGGGAAGAGGCTTGGTGGGCTATGTGAATGGCCAAACCAAGGCACCTGAAGATCACTCCTCACGGGAGTTTGCTGTGTGGGAAATCATCAACAATGTGGTAGCTGGATGGCTGACAGCTTCATTAACCGACCAAGTATCGCAAATGTGGAAGCGATGGAGGGTGCTGATGACATTTGGAGGACGCTAAAAGACATGTACTCAGGGTCGGACAACCCTATGAGGGTCTTCTAACTAAAAGAAGAACTTGATAAGGTGGTCCAAGAAGATCACACCATCTCTGAGTACGCGGCTCTGCTGAAAAAGTATTGGTCAGATCTCGACCACTATGATCCTATTGGCGTGGAGGATGAGCAAGTGGAACCGGCATTTGTGAAATATTATAAGAAGTTCATGGAGTATGTTTCGCGACAGAGGATGATGAAGTTCCTAAAGGGGCTCAACCCAGCATTTTATCAGAGGAGGAATGTCCTACTTGCATAACCTAGACTGCCATCACTGGAGGAGGCCATAGCTGCTATGGCACAAGAAGAGGCACGATTGAAGCTGATGCCTAACACCAGTAATTCTCCGAAGGAAAAATCAGCCTTAGCAGTTTTTAACCTAAATTCTTCCGAAGGTGGAGGGTGCTACAACTGTGGAGACCCTGCGTATTTCATCAGATTTTGTACGAAATTCCTGAGAGGCCAGTCAAGCTGCCGTAGATGCGGCCGTTGAGGACGTAGGGGTGGCAGAGGAGGCTATACTGGTGGCAGAAGTAATCATTCTGGAGGGCACAAGACAAATATGGCAGAAGACGGAAGTGAAAATCAGTCACCCGGAATAACCCCTAGTGAGAGAAAAATGCTAAAGATATAGAGGAGCATGAGGCTTGGATCCTGCGACAATCAAGCCACCACTCCTGGGACATCGACTCTAGCCACCTCCGTTGTAACATCACCTACTATGCCCAAACAAGCACAGGTATACCTGCTCATGCCCTTGCATCTATCCACCAGCCAGGTTGGATAATTGACTCTGGGGCATCTCGCCATGTCACGGGTTCCCATGATGAGTTCCAAGAATATACTCACCTGACAACGCCTGAAAGCATTCAGACTGCTGATGGTGCTACCAGACCCATTCTGGGTAAATGTATGGTTGAATGCACCCCTTCCATGACCCTTATCGATGTCTTGCATGCTCCATCTTTTCCTGTTAATCTTTTGTCCATTAGTGCCATTGTTCTTCAACTTAATTGTATTGTTTTCTTTGACATTCCTAAGGTGACTTTTCAGGAGAAGGGAATAGGAAGACGGCTGGGGACTGGCACTTGGCATAAGGGATTATGGTACTTGGACATGGGTAGACTGGACGCAGCACTAGCGTCACTGGTAGAGGAAGCACAACCAGAGGAGCCACGAAGAACTGTAGAACATGATATTGTCAATTTCTTATCCTACTCTAATACATTTCCTACTTATCGAGCATTCATTGCATCGTTAGACACCACCTCTTTGCCCAAGTGTTGGCAGGAGGCAAAGGAAGATCCAAGGTGGGGAGCTGCAATGTTGGAAGAACTTGGGACAATCGAAAGAAATGGGATATGGGAGCTTGTTTCGTTGCCTAAAGGGAAGAAAGCAGTGGGATGCAAATGTGTCTTCACACTAAAGGAGACGCCAGAAGGTAAAGTAGTGCGGTACAAGGCAATATTGGTTGCAAAGGGATACACTCAATCCTATGGCATCGACTATGATGAGACGTTTGCTCCAGTAGCCATGATGAGCACTGTGAGAACCCTGGTCTCCCTTGCAGCAAACCATGGGTGGCATCTGTATCAATTGGATGAGAAGAGCGTATTTCTTTATGGGGATCTACAAGAAGAAGTATACATGGAGACCCCTCCGGGGTTTTGCACGAAACAGTTGGCGGAAAAGGTGTGCAAGCTGAAGAAATTACTGTATGGACTCAAGCAATCTCTTCGAGCCTGGTTTGATAGATTCAGGAAGGCTGTCACAGGCATGGGGTACCGCAAGACCAATGCAGATCACACGGTCTTCTTCCAGCGTGCAAGAGGCCACATCACCATACTTGCAGTATATGTGTATGATATAGTGATCATAGGTAATAATGAGGAGGAGATCACCCAGCTGAAATCAAAACTCACCAAGGAGTTTGAAGTGAGGCTTTGGGAATAATAAGGTATTTTCTCGGGATCAATGTGACTCGATGAAGAGATGAGATCGTCCTCTCTCAAAGGAAGTATATACTAGATCTGCCCACAGAGACTGGGATGCTGGGATGTCGATCGACAGCCACTCCAATTGATCAGAGAGATAAGTTGGGGGCAGAGACAGGAGAGATCCGGTTGATCGTGAGAGATATCAGAGACTTGTAGGCAGATTGATTTATCTAGGCTACACTCGCCCTGATATCTCATTTGCTGTGAGTGTAGTGAGTCGCTACATGCATGATCCAAGGAAGGGCCACATGGACCCAGTTTTCCACATCTTGAGATATCTGAAGGAGAATCCTGGAAGAGGACTATGGTTCAAGAAAAATGGATACCTGGGTGTTCAGAGGTACTGCGATGCAGATTGGACAAGCTGCAAGGACGACAGAAGGTCTACCTGAGGGTACTGTGTCTTTGTGGGAGGTAACCTAGTCTCATGGAGAAGCAAAAAACAGTCGGTGGTAGCACGGTCGACTGCTGAAGCAGAATATAGAGTTACTGTGGATAAGAGCAAGGAACATCGTTGCATCTTCTGAGTGATAGTCAAGCTGCAAAAAGTATAGTCAGAGTTACTGTGGTTCTGGAAGTGTCAGAGTTACTGTGGGTAAGAGCACTGCTGATAGAGTTACTGTGGCTCTTACAGAGTTACTGTGGGTAAGGCCTTTCGCTGAAGCAGAATATAGAGTTACTGTGGCTCTGAGAGTGTCAGAGTTACTGTGGGTAAGAGTACTGCTGACAGAGTTGAAACTGGACCAAGGAACATCGTTGCATCTTCTGAGTGATAGTCAAGCTGCAAAAAGTATAGGTAACGATCCTGTTCAGCATGACAGAACTAAGCACATCGAGATCGATCGGTTCTTCATTAAAGAGAAGATAGAAAAAATGGATATTAAAACTCGATCATGTTCGCTTAGAAGAACAAGTTGCAGTTTGTTTGATTAAGGGTCTTAATTCATCGAGTCTTTCTAAACTATGTAACAAGATGGGGATGCTTGATATCTATCGCCCATCTTGAGGGGGAGTGTTGAGAGTATGAAAATGACTTTAGTCCCACATCGGATAGAATTGTAGAGAGAGAGAGGTTGGCCCCTCCTATAAATATGTAGATCCTCACATCAATAAAGCCAAGCAAAATATTCTGCCACATTTCAACTACCCTTTCGTTTTGTTTCTCCAATTGCCTTCTCTCGGTCTGCAATCTGTTGAGATTTTGTTGTACTTCTTCCCACAGCTTGTTCAAGAATTTGGAAGACTTGAGAACTCCCTAGGGAGTTCGCTATTTTTACCCTTCGCGCTCTCCCTTTTCCTCCATGCAATTGTTAATCTACATCCCAACTTACTATCATGCTGAAAGCTCGCCAGGAATTAGTTTAAAGTATTAGCCTCTTATACATAAATTATTCTCGTCTCCCTCGACTCTTTTAACTGCTGGAATCTGTTGATTGTCTATATTATGTATGATGTTCACTTTTTTCAATAATATTCAAAATACAGCTAAAACTCTTAGAATTTTCTGACTAAGATTTTATTTTTGTTGGATTATATGTTGTTGTTATCATGTGTAAGAAGAACATTATAAGCCGTAATTAGGATGTGGGATTTTCTCAATGACTTCTTTACCAGTTTGTGGTGTCTTATCACAATTGCATATTTCTCCATCTTGAGAGCACATCAGGTTAATAGATGGTAGCTCTTTGGCCTTTCGTGGAACTTTGAAGCTTCTTTCTTTAACACTGAAATAAGGAACCATACAACCTATGAGGTGTGGCAGGATGCTTGAATTTCTTTAATCTGGTTGCGTGGTAAAATTTTAGGTTAACTTACAGCTGATCAATTTCTGCTCATTCAGTTACGTTTTGTTAAACTTCCACAGGTTGAGAAATTTTTACCTCTTTAACTAAAGAGATTAAATAAAGAAAGAAATGAACTCTGAACATAAGTTTCTTAGTATGATTAATTTATCTTCAACTTTATGCATCTATACTTTCTGTAGTTTATGGGTATCCAGCTAAACTTACAGATAGCATACAGGAAAACAATGTATTTGTGAAACCATCAAGCCTGACGACACCGCAACTCTCATATATACAAGTGGAACAAGTGGTTCACCAAAAGGTGTAATGCTTTCACATCATAATCTCTTGCACCAGGTTTGTGGAATATCTTCCCTGATTACTGCTTAGTAGGAGACGTGTGTTATTTATTGTGGAATTATACTAGTTTCATCCGTAATTATTCTTACCTTCTGTGAAGAATGATTCACAAATACAATACATAGTTTGTTTTAAAGGCCTACTTGACTATCCACTATGCTCTTGATTTTACTGTTCACTTGGTGCCCAGTTGTCCTAGTGTACCAATCTTAGGATATACTTCAAGCAGATTCTCAGTTATTTTCTTCTTGACGCTTTATGTTTTAGATAAAGAACTTGTGGGATCCGGTACCTGCAGAAGCTGGAGACAGGTTCCTTAGCATTCTTCCACCTTGGCATGCCTATGAACGTGCTGCTGAGTATTTCACATTTACTCGTGGTACACACCAAATTTACTCAAATGTGAAGAACTTAAAGGTACTAAGCCTTAGGTCAGTGACGTGTATGAACTAGTAAACATTTGACACTTCTTTCTGAATAGTAATAATAATTCATGTATGTTCCATATATTGACAAGCATGGCAGATGTTTTTTTTTCCTGCCTCATCCACTGTTCTTTCTTAATAGCTCCCTAAAAAGTCTATCGTAAATGTTTACATGAAATATAACATGCTGCCTTTTCTTTGACTTTATGTTTGTTTTTTTTTTGGATAGGCAGACCTGAAGAAGTATCAAGTACAATTCCTTGTTTCTGTCCCTCTCATTTATGAAACTCTATACAGGTTGGTTCTATAATTATACTTCCTACTACAGATAGTTTGAAGTTTTGGTGTTTATGCACCAGGAGTTTAATATGTGATCCATCTCCCAGTAAAACTTGTCAACTTCCATTTTATGATCTCTTTTTGAAGTTTGTATGAGGGTTGCTTGTCAAGCACGCTGGTTGTCTCCTACTATGAAAAATGAGATAAAGTACATGTTTCCAAAACCATTTCAGTAGTCAACGATTGTTTTTCCTGGGCGATGGAGTAATATTGTTTTGCTTATTGGGTTGATGGGAGGAGGTTAGAGGAAAGTTTAGTTTGTACAGCGGGTATGATGGAACATATTGAGACATTAATATATTTGGTTTCATCCTTGACTTAACAAGGTACTCTCTTTTAAGTTATATGGGCTTGGCCATGTGCCTCTGTTCAGGTTGCTCTTTTATGTATGATCTACCCTCACAACAAAATCATTTGACTCTCTCCCGGTTCGTGTTATCCCTGTTGATGATTGTGTGTTGAGACCAAGGTTTAAAGTATCGGCCGATACTGATATGTATCGGCCGTATCGGATCGGGTTTGGCCATTGCCGATCCAATACAACCCAAAATAATCGGTATCGGCCGATTCTTGACGGAAATTTTTGGTTTCGGTCTGTATCGGGGATACAGATCCGATACGGGCCGAGATGACCTATACGGAGAGGTTTGCCGATACAGCTGATCCCAAAAAATATTGTCGATACGGCTGATATTGCTGATACAGCCGATACCAAAAAATCCGATACTCTGATTCGATACCGCCGATACTGCCGATACGAATACTCATTCAAACTGTCCGATACCGATACCGATACCGAGTTTTTGAACCTTGGTTGAGACCAAGGTATGCTCTCAACTACTACCAAATAAAATTCTATCCCCAAAATTTCACCAATTTTATCCCTGTTGATGATTGCGTGTTGAGACCAAGGTATGCTTTCAACTATCACCGAATAAAATTCTATCCCCAAAATTCCACCAATTTTTTTAAAATTGTATTTTAGTTATTTTTCTTCTTCCAGAAAGGTTAAGTTTATTGATAAAGAAACTATGCATCTCACACCCATGTATCTTTTAGGTTTAAGGCAATCCCCCAATTAGAGAGTATTTCCTCGTTCCTATCAGATTTCCAAAGTGTACTTTAACACTTTTGACATGACAATGGCTACATCCTCTTGTATTCTACCAAAATTATATATATATATATATATATATATATATATATATATATATATATTAAAAGGACAATGTACGAACTTGGTATCATGATGAGGCTAGATTGCATACAATGGAGGCCACGTGGACAAGTTCAAGACTGTTTACAAGAAGACGTTCTTTTAAGAATTGGCCAATTGGAGTAACGCAACAAAACTGATGAGCATGCACTTGACTTAGTCGATTGAGCCATTTTACGTATCGGACGAGGCCGTATAGATCGAGCTTGTCACTGCCCAAGGTATTAATATGAGATATTAGCTTGGCACGTTTGGAGAGAGCGGAACAACCGCATTTTCGAGGGCCTGACAAATATCCATAATGGGATTATTCGTACTATTGAAGCTGATGTAAAATGTTTGGGGTTTGGTAGGAGGAGGCAGGCTTAAGGCCTCGAGTTGTAAGTTTTTCTTTTATTAATAAAATTACCGGTTTCAAATATATATATATATATATATATATATATATATATATATATATATATATTTGGAAATGGTAATTTTATTTATGTCCAAAAGAAACGACCATTACACTGATCATATCATGTAATTTACATATGTAATTTACATCATTCTATATATTATGCAAGATTCCTACTAGTGATGTAACTCGGCCCTTCGAAAATGCGCTTGTTCCGCTCTCGCCATATATGCCAAGCACTAGCCGACAACCTGATGCGTGCTGTACGAAACCGCGTCTCTTCTCTACTCCGACAGTTGGATATGATGTCAATCTGCTTCTGAAAATATTTTGTAGTTGTAGGGCCAATATTCAAAGCATTACATTGCCTGGACCAAAGAAACCATGTAATGTCGTACTGAAAAAATTAATGGATAAATGTCTGTGGCTCTTTCTGGCATAAGAGACACTCTTGCCCCTGTGTACAAATTCCCAATATAACATGCCTCTCCATGTTGAGAAGCCTCCCTCTAGTAGCTTTATACATGTGTAATTTCATTTTGTTGGCCAAGCCTTTCACCTATACAAACTCCGCATGAATAGTTGGTAGATGAGGGGTGCAAATCTGGCTATAAATGTATGAGCGTCGAAGCTTCCCGAAAGCAAGTTGTCCCAGAAGGATATTTGTAGCAAACCGCCCAACATAATGGTTGCCCAACCTCCAGGCACCATTGTGAATAATGCAACTAATAAGCTCGTCTCTCCCCACCAAATTGAAATAATTCCAACCAACTCTTTCGAGTATGCTGTGATGGTTAACCCAGGCGTCCAGCCACGTGTAGTCCGCTAATCAGCAATAACACGGAACATATATGGCTGCACCTTTTGACGACACCGGAGAATACATTTATAAGCTACCGAATAGTTATTGTTCAACCGGTGTACCCAGAAATGAGCCTGCTTAAGATAACGATTACACATCCATACTGTCCATAAGGATTGCCCTGTGATAAAGTTCCAGTTCATCTTCATGGCCGCTATATCGCAGAGAGAGAAGATGGAGCGTAAGCCAACTCTCCCTACATTTTTAGGTCTGCATAAGTCTTTCCATGCAATGGTGTGAATGTCCTTACGCCAGATAAAATCAGCGCACATTTTTTTCACTTTACGAATAGTGGCTGCTGGAAGAAGAATAGTTTGAAGCCAGAAAGATGATATAGCGGAGATAACAGAATGCACCAGCTCAATATGTCCTCCGAACGATAAGCATTGTGCTTGCCACCCTTGAATACGTCGCTGAACGTACTCCACTAGACTCTCGCACTCTTGAGCAGGAGCATAATTTACTGACAACGGAAGCCCCAGGTACTTCACGGGGAGAGTTCATTTCTCAATTTGTAAGATGTCTATCAGGTTATCCTGGTTCTGACAATTCGTACTAAAATACACCTTGCTTTTCTCTTTGTTCATTTGTAGACCCGAGAGCCGGCCAAACTCCATGATTCATACCATAGAATTGAGCCCCCTGGTAGACGGACCAAGAAACCAACAGATCATCTGCATATATAAGATGGGACACTGTGGGCTCGACATCTTTATAGAGAGGGGTAATACGCCAAATCCATAAGACATAAAATATTCCATCACCAATGTGAACAAGTATGGGAAAAGAGGGTCTCCTTGACGCAATCCCCTATTGCTAGTGAAATAACAACCATGTTGTCCCTTTAAATTTAAGCACAGAGAAGGAAGGGGTTGTGATACACTCACGAATCATACCCATCCATTTGGGATCAAATCCCATAGACTGCATGACGTGACAAACGAACTCTCGGTTAACCTTGTCATATGTTTTTCTCAGATCCAGCTTCAAGCATGCCTTGCTACTACCAACTTTGTTGAAGTTTTCGACTATCCTATGTGCTAATAGGCTATTTTCAGCTATCAACTTGCCTTTGACGAAGGTAGCTTGGTTTTGTGAAATAAGCCCATGCATAATCACCTCCATACGGCTGCACATAATGGATGCAATTATCTTGTACAAGTAATTGCAGCAGGCAATAGACTGAAAATCGGATAGAGTCGTCGTACCCTCCTTCTTAGGAATCAGTGTAAGGAAATTATGATTCAACTCTTTCAGAAGTCTGCCATTGTCGAAGAAGTCATGTACCATAGCTAACAAAGAAAATTTTAGTTCGTTCCAATGAACTTTAAAAAACTTATTGTTGAAGCCATCTGGTCCTAAAGTTTTGTTATGATCGGCATGCTTGATCACCGCTTCTACTTCCTCCAGAGAGAGGCTCGAGAAGAACTTGGTTCCCTCTTTGCGTGATCATCCTTTTGCAATCGTCTTTTGGTTTGGCTTGGCCCTCGAACGACGTAGTCCAAGTGGAGTTCGCTATGAGTTAGGGATCAGCTATTGTATGAGTGATCTACCGTTGCAGCAGCCTTATGATGTGAAGGGGGGATGGAGGGTAGATCAGATACTAGAGGCCAGCTTCAGACTTTATTGGACAAGAACAAGCTTTCTCCAAATTCAAGCCGTTGAGTTGGGCATCCATGTGCACTCTGTCAAGGATTGGAGATGATGCGTGTTTGGGCTACATAGAGACAATTGTCTTAGAAGGGGTACGCACGCGGATATCTCCACCGATGATGTAGCCATCTCCGGTGCGGAGTGGACTAGGAGTTTGGTCTTGTATGTGGTTGGCCCTCGACCATCCTACCCTGCTCTATTCGCATTTTTCGGTGTCCGACGTCCGTATGGAAATGCGGAGGTGTTCTCCCGTGAGAACAAATTCTTCTTCATTTGATTCTCTCAAGAAGATGACCTAGAAAACATCTAGGCGGGAGGTCCATGGATGTTCGATTGACGTCTTGTCAATGTTGTCATAGTCGGGCGATGGGATTCGCTGATCTCCTTGGAATGAGACCTTTTCGCGGTTTTCATCTGGGTACAGTTCTCGAAGCTCCCTCTGCAATTATGGAATGAATCAACTCCCTGTTGGAGGTATCATTGTGATTCGTAAGACGAGAACCCTTGAGATTTTTGCAAGTAGCTTGTCCGAATTCACTATCGCTAAGTTTGGTTGAATGCATATGTTTGAGGGACGCCTTGAACGTGTGCACGATCCATGACTCAGTGATATGTTGAATTCGAGTGCAAAGATTTCACTATTGCTAAGTTAGCTAACATGCATACGTTAGAGGGACGCCTTGAATATGTGCACGATCCAGACTCGCGATATGCTGATCTCGAATGCTAGTGCAAGTGAATATTTTAGATTCATATGGACGAGTATAACGAATTGAATAAGTTTGCGTCAACCCTAGATCATCATTGAGATGGATTATAACATACTTCATGTTAAGCAATATATGTTCCGCGCTAAGGCGCAGTAGAGACCGAGTCAGAACATGGATTGAATGATAGAGTCATTCAATGAGACAGACCCAACACACACAACACGGAATGAGAAGCGAGTAGGAAGTGTTCGAACGGATCTAATAATACGGATTGATATACTTGAGTTAGATTCGATAGTGTGGGATAGAACGATTTGTGCTCAGGAAGTATCGAGGACGAGACTTGTTTTGAGTGGTGTATAATGTAACGATCCGCTCCGCATCAATGCGGATAGCCGATTCAAACGGCACAAGTGCGACAACCCGACCCGTTTTGCTTAGCGAGAAGACTTGTTCGAGGCAAAGGATTCTAGACTTGGCCCTTTAGGAGTTCAGACTTAGACTTTCAAAGGCTCGCTCGGAGTATCGCTCGATCGAGGCGAATCATCGCTAAGGTAGGTGGCTACGATGAACCTGTCTTTGCTTATCCTGTGCACTTAAAAATATGATTGATACATGCTAATCGCTAGAGGAATCACCCCTTGCATGCTAATAAAGAATACCACACCCCTAGTTAAGGGAATAATCTATCTTATATCTCTTTGCATTAAACATGGAAGTAGATCGGTTGAACGAAATAGTATGATCGCTTTACAGTTCTTATAACCTCACCCTCGTAGCGTTACTTTTGTTCCTTATATGTTCCTTCAAGTATATTGCTTCATATGTCTTAAAATGCTCGTCACATAGATATTGCCTCGATATAGAAGCAACACAGATCATTGTTCACTTACCTGTGGTGGGAAGACTATCAAAATAGTCGTTCCAAGCCAAATAATAGGAACATGGAAAGTCTTCGGGACCGTTGGGTTGCCAAGGCAACTCAAAAAACGGGAGGTGCAATAAAACATCAGCAAAAATGGTGCATTGAATAGAACACACCAGATCATGAGATTTCTGAACGAATATATGCATTTGCACTGTGTCAAGTAGTTATGTTCATTCAAGGCCTTAAAATGTTGCATATAATAAAAGCTTAGTGTTGATCGTCAATGGTCATGGACAACCTGTGCACATGCTTATGGTTCCTGTGGATGGTACGCTGGTTGCACTGGGCCGATCTGAACCGGTCAGGAACATTCAGATAGTCGTTTGCTTCGGACGGCAAGGCGTGTAGCAGGGCTCGCAACCTGCGTTGCATCCCATTCCCGTGCCGAGACTATAACTTGTCCATGATGGCTTGTCAGATCATAAGACCAATTATTTATCATTAAGTATATTGCATACGTGGCGGCGACCCGCGTATGGGCTCGTATGAACTCGTGGCAAGTAACGGATGTACGGTGCACTCTGCGTGCAGATCGTTAATTGAACCAAGTAATCTAAAGCTTTGAACATATTTGAATAGTAATGAGTATAACATGCCTATACAAGTATAACATGCATTACATCTGAGTAATCTGTATGGCCTGAGTATAACGCATTTGCACAACCTGAGTCACAAAGTAATATGAGTATCGTAATTTGTGATATCGTGCACCTGATTTAGAAACACGCTCGTAGCATATGTGTTCGTTATGCGATGGAATTTCTATATATATATATATATATATGTAATCGTGCTCGGTTTAACTTGGTTGTATACTTGGACATGGAAGGACAAAATGGTAAGTTGGTAAGTATCGCCGTATTTTTCGTATATCGCATGACGCAGTGCCATACGAGTTTAGACTTTGTATCTTATGCCATAAAATTGATCCTAAGGCAAGACAAGAAAGATAACTTAATAGTTGGTGCACGGAACTAATATAACGTGTTGGATTTGTCGAACGGACTGAGAAGCCTCCCCAATAGTGCATTCATGTACTGATAACCCCCAGATTGCTTGCAGGGTGCTGGAGAACCTCGTTCGTTGCGGAATGTCCCCTCGTGCGCGCTAAGGTGTAGAGTTCTCTCTGGAGCCTTGGAGCGTTGCGTCCGGAGTTGGAGCACATATACATGACATAATGTTGGAACATCGTCTATGTATCATCCCAAGTTGTAAGCCGCTTGGCATGCCTTTATTGATTGAGAGAGAGAGCTTGAGCGACTTGTAATCTCGACCTACCCCGCTTGTAACCTTATTCATTATTCAATAAAGAGCTTGTTTATGTATCTTACTTGTGTTTATTCTATGCTTCCGCTACGTTGACTTGGTGAACTAGTTATCAACTGTCGTTTCGGTATTTGCCTTGCGCGAGCGCAAATCCAGGCTCGTGCGACATTACATCCCCATGCTAAAGATCGTCCCGCTGGAACGCTGGCGCGATGATTCGCGCCTAGCGGGGACAACTGATTCCTGCGGGAGATCGGGACGTGACAATTTCGGTCTTAGTTTTATTCTGGTTGCAATCTATCTAGGTGTCGACGGCTACACTTCGCAAAGTGAAGTGCATCTGTGCCAACGTCATTTAGAGGGGTGGTCTCCATGCTATTGCTTCGGAGTAGTTGTGCAGACCCCAGGATGAAGGAGGGGTCGGTCTTCGTCCATTGTAGGCAGTTCGTGATGCAGCAGTGCAGCTGATATGGAAGTTTGTTTGCGGCAGACCACTTTGGACTGAGTGGATGGCAAGTAGGTACCAGAAGGGTGGTAATTTCTCGTCTAGCATATACAACAACAAAACTTCTGTTACTTTCAAACACTTGCTACGCAATCGAACTACAATCAAATCTGCCATGCACCGCGTCATACGACACAAGAGAGATATCGATCTATGGCCTGATCTATGGTTGGATCATCGGAGTTTACTGGAGTTGTCGGGAGAGCACCTACATCTGGAGGCGGGAAGGGGACTCAGGGTTCAACATATTTTACGATAAGGCGAATAGCGGCCTGACCTGTATCCTTACACGGTCGGTCATGGAAATGTGTTAGTATTTATTGTTTAGCTTGATTCTCGTTTATCTTTATTTCGCTCGCTCCTAATCGGAGACATTTATTTTGACAGCTTTAGAACATCTCTACGGACATTTAGTTGTAGAAACTGCCTGGTGTGGTTTGACGGGTAATGGGAACTTCTTGTTTAAGACATGCTATAACTTCCTGCGGTCGACACACCCTAAGCTGGAGAATTTTGACTCTATCTGGCTCAAGGGGCTCGCTCGCAAGATTCAGCTCTGCATGTATTGACTATTGTTCGGCCACCTCCTGACTAAGGACATATTTGCTCATTTCGGAGTTCGGCTTACCACTCAACAATGTGTCCTGTGTAATCAAAGCAACGGGTCAATTCGATATTTATTCTTCGAATGCCTAATAAATTGGTCTCTTTGGCATGGGCAGTGCTGCAAGGGTTTGGGAGGATGCGGAGATACTACGGACATCATAGGAATTATTCTGGGGATTCGAGCCAGGAGAAGCAGAGGTAAGATATGGTTTAAGGAGGCACGACTCCGACTTGCAGCGATTGTGTGATATATGTGGAGAGAGCGAAATAGACGCATCTTTAAGGGTCTCAATACCTCTCATGTGGGGATGTTACATAATATTGAATTTGATGTGGCTGCTATGAAATCTCCTCTGGGGTTTCGACAAATGTATGAGTTGTAATCTATTTTGATGAATGAATAAATTTACCTTCTTTCAAAAAATATATATTTTTCCTTTTTTCTTTTTTTTGATATATATATATATATATATATATATATATATATATATTTGAAAAGAAGGTTAAATTTTATTTTATTTGAAATCAGATACAACTCATACAAGAATCAGGTTCCATGTGGGCTCCTCATAGCGGACACATCAAACTCAATATTGTGTAGAATCTCTATCGGGGTGGTGATGAGCCCCTCAAAGATCAGTCTGTTTCGCTCTCTCCAAACATGCCACACCGAGGCTGCGAGTATGAGACGCGCCTCCATATACCAAAGTCCACCATGATTTCTCATGTCCCTAATCCACACAATAATGTCTCCAACCGCCCTCGTATCGGAACAACCTCCTAATCCTCTACTACTCTGAGATTGCCATAGGGACCAGGATGTCGAGCACTCGAAGAATATATGGCGCATTGACTCATTATGTTGGTTATATAAGACACCTTCGGGAGCTGATCTGGTATCCAAACCGAGCAAGTCTATCCATAGTCAATAGCCATCCCATTAACAATCTATAAATGCATAGTTGCATCTTGCGGGCCAATCTCTTGAACCACATGAAATCAAAATACTCCAATCTAGCTTGTGTTGTATGTATAAAATCATTGCAGGATTTGAAATCAAACTCTTCACTACCAGAGCCAGCTGAAGACGGCTAGCAAACCCACCGGTTTCCATGTGCCTCGCGATCCACGATAACCGTCCGTATAGTCGCGGCGAACCTGGTCGTGAATGGGTATGATTCTTACTTCTACTTCCTATGCTGCAATATGCTATGTACCCACACCCTTCTGCCCGCCTCCGGAGCACGTGATAACCAACTCTCTCAAGTAACTCTTGTGGTCAATCCAGGGATCAAGCCCCAAGTCCGTACTCCTCCCGTCCCGGAATACTTTGTGTATAGCATTCTTCATGGAAGCACGGTGTTGCAACAGACACTTAAAAGTAACAGAGTCGTTATTATTGAACCTGTAGTTCCAGAAGATTTTCCCCCTTCAGGTACCTGTTGCGCATCCACTCAGCCTATAGAGACCCCCCTTGAACAAATATTCACGCCTGCTACATCACGTAGCGTCTGCAAGAGTCGCAGCCCAACCCCTTCCTCCTCTACGATACAAAAAATTGAGCGTATTTGTGCTAACTTCATTTGGAAGGAGGACTTCATGTTGAAAGACATTAGGCCAGAATAAGGCAAGGGCTGATATGACGGAGTGTACAAGATCAATTCGACCTCCAAATGAAAGACATTAGGCCTGTCAACCCTCCACCCGCCGTTGTGCGAACTTCACCAGGCTATGGCAATCCATATCTCTCGCATAGTTGACTGACAGAGGAACTCATAAGTATTTAACAGGCTCTCCTATTTCAACCCCCAATATTGCAGCCCGTTCCTCCTTGTGAGCACATTGAGAGCTGAAATATAATCTACTCTTGTCCCTGTTCAGTTGAAGTCCAGACAATCCACCAAACTCTTCCATGATCTCTGAGATAGCAGGCATGCCCTCTGTCGAAGGCCGCAAGAAGACCAATTAGTCATCCGCATAGATGAGATGGGAGACGTGCGGAATAACTTTCTTGTACAGAGATATGATCCGTTTCTGGTACCCTGCTAGGTCTATTCTGCATGTAAAGAACTTCATAACCAAAGTGAATAGGTACGGGGATAGCGGATCACCCTGCTGGAGTCCCCGATTACTTCGGAAGAAACCATGAGGGTTACCACGGATGAGCACTAAGAACGTAGGCGAAGTAATGCACTCGCGAACTCTGTCAACCCATAATGTGTCGAAGCCCATTGCCAGCCTAAGTTGGCAAACATATATATATATATATATATATATATATATATATATATATATATAGTAACATACAATTTAGGAAACTCTGCAACCCATTACAAGCACACAAAGCTACAAACGATACTTTATCTTTGCAAATATATGATGTTATAGCATACTCTTTTAGTCTGCACTCTTGTTCCGAAAGGAGGATGCTATTATTCTAGTATTGATCTTTGAATTTTTCCATCATGTTACATTAATAGCCAAAGGTTTTGTGGAAAGGCTCCATGAGTGCATACATAACCCTTAACATTTTATCCCATTTTTTCTCTTTTCTGCTGCTTCTGTGCATAAAGTTTCTGATGCATTTTTTATGACACATCTAAACCAACTATGCCTCCATTGGGCAGTGTTATTGTGGTTTAAAGAAATTGATCCATCCATAAGTTTTCCTTGAGTCTAAATCTAACTGTAACTATAAGTCAGAAATTGCATTTATGGTTCACAAATTTCCAAAGTGCTCTGAATCTTGTAATGGTACTTAATTGTCTTGCTGCAGCTCAATCCAGAAGCAGATATCTTCAAGCTCTACTGCTCGAAAATTTGTTGCACTTACGTTAATCAAAATCAGTATGTTATACATGGAAGCAAAGCGAGTTTATGAGGTTTGTACTAACTTAAACATTTTGGTTCAAGCTATACAACCTTCATCACAGTCACATAAAATGCTGTTAAGAGATGCAAATTTGGATGTCAGTGATGTCACTACTGAATTTATTTGATACAAAATCGCCTAAAAGTTACTGGTTTTTGTTGATGAGAAATCAGATTAGCTTCCTGAGTTAACTTTTCTCTTTTACCTTCTTGCCTGAAACTCCTTGCTCTGGTGAAGGGAAAAGTCTTGACAGCAAAAGAGAATAAACCTCTGTTTGTTGCTATCCTGGTTGACTGGCTGCTAGGAAGAATCATTGCTGCAATCTTGTGGCCATTACATAACTTGGGTGTGAAGCTAGTTTATCAGAAAATTCATTCTGAAATAGGAATATCAAAGGTAAGGGCAAGTATTTTGAATAGGGTATCTTTAATTTTATGCTATAATATTTAGAATAAAGCAGTTTCTTTAAGCATTGTTGCTATTTGAATAAAATGCAGAGCTTTCTATGATACATTGCAGGCTGGTATAAGTGGTGGTGGGAGTCTACCGATGCATATCGACAAGTTTTTTGAGGTTTGAATCTTGTTAAATATTTTAGCTCATTTCCAGGGAACCATCAGGAGCTGTATTTTTACTTACTATTATGCTTACAGGCTATTGGCGTGAAGGTGCAGAATGGTTATGGTCTGACAGAAACATCTCCTGTCATATCTTGTCGACGACCTTATTGTAATGTATGATGTTTCTCACCCAAGATTAGTTATAGTTAGCCTAGTAAACTAGTATGTGGAGCATGGCAGGATTTCTTTATACTTCATTTACAAAAAGATAGGGTTTCTGATGGAAAACACAATATAACCTTATCCAGTTTGGAATACTTTTCTTTTACTTCAAATGTTAGATAAATCAAAGATTTTGCTTTCCCTAGGATGATTGGCATTACCTCCAAACATAAGCCAGCTTTTGCTTTTATGTCCATAAAAAAGTTAGGGTATTTGAGGGGCATGGGTCCATGTGTTAAAATTAATTGGCAGGAAAGGCTACAATAGCAAATAAATGTAGGCCCTGCCAAAGCAACATTATGGAACAATTTTCTTTAATAATTATGAAACAATTTATGAGAAATTTAATAAGATGGTGCAGCTGCAGTGCTAAAATTACGTTTTAAAAACAGAGGTATTAGTCAAATTAGAGCATAAGAGTTTGAGAGAAAAGTAAATCCAATACCCAAAATATACTTTGGTAACTTTTATTTCTCTATATTTGCTATCACAATAATTAGAGCATTCTGTGTACATGTATCCATTACACAAATATAGATTGACCTCTGGAGCGTGGGTGGTTTCGGTCCAACAAATGTGTTATTGTGTGGTTCGGTATACAGTAGAAGGAGAGGATTTTTCTAGCTGTGAAAGTTTAGAAACATAGGCAAGACAAGACACAGAAAAGACAAAATTGGGTACTTCAATAACTCGAAAAAAGATGAGCTGATTCAGGTAAACACTATAGTGACTTAAGTTTGTGTGTGATTTAGGGGCCTACAGCAAGGGGATCCTCCATCGCCTACCTATTCTTCCTATAGCTATGGAGCATCTGACAAACTTGTTAGATATGGAAGAAGCCAAAAGGAACTTGGAACCCTTATACAGCAAGAACAAACCCACCATCTCACATTTACTTTATGCAGATGATGTCCTTAGCTTCACCAAGGCTACAGTTGATTATCTGCTCTGCATTAAGGAAGTGTTTGGGAATCTCCAAAATTGTTCATGGTTGATTTCCAGCAATGAGAAAAGAAAGATTTATTTCAGCAAATTTAGCTGGGGACAACATATGAAATAATTCAAATGGAAGAAGGCCCACTACCAGTTACTTATCTTGGGATTCCCTTGTCTATAGGAGTCTCAGTTCATAAGGTTGTATCAAGCAAGTGGAACAATGCAGGAGGAAATTAGAAGGGTAACATACTAGAATTCTATTTTTTTGCAGGAAGAATGGAGCTTATCTAGACAATAACCACCGCAATATGTAATTAATGGCTACAAATCTTTAATGGTCCTAGCAAAACTATCAGCGCTATTGAGAAGATTTGTGCCAAGTTCTTGTGGCATAACTCTATACATGCTATAAGTTGGAAAGGAATTATCAAGAACAAAGGAGGATGATAAGGGATAAAGAAGTTAAGGGATATATTGCAGTCTAGGAAGCGCAGACACTAAAAAAAAATGTGCGCTGTTTGAACATGTATTGGGCACTCATCAGACACCAAAATAGTACATTAGGACACATCAAAATAGGTGTGTTTCCGTGTCTGCATCGTCGTGTCCCTACGTGTCGGCTGCTGACCTTCAACTTGAAGACAATATGAAGATACATTAACCAGGAAAGCACATGGGCCCACTCGATAAAAAACAGATACCAAAAAGGGCAGGATATGGCTATTGACAACTCTTCAACCATTTGGAAAATATGTTACAAAACATGAAGAATATACTACCAGAATATACTACCATGCTTGGATATAGAAATTGCAAATGGGAGAAAAAAACTCTATATGTTTTGAACCATGGATGCATCACTACTCAATTCTAGAGTCAGATCAATAATATACAAATCCACCAGGAACTGAAAGAAGACGCTTGGAATGGGAAGCTTACATCATGGGGAGTTCACCAGCAAATAAGTCTGAGACTTTATAACGAACCAATATATTCAGGTGGATTGGTGGAACACAGTTTGGTACGATGAGGGTTGCCTACAAATGAGTTGTTGTGCATTCAGAGCAATTAAAAACAAGCTACTTACCAGAGATAGTTGAACAGTTTTGAACAAAGAGAGCCCAATGTCGGTATGGGCCAGTATTAGCCAATACCAGTATCGATCAGTATTGGATTGGACATGCCAAAACCACTACGGTACAAATGATATGTATCGCTATCGGCTGATATGTATCTATATCGGCTGGTAGTGTAAACCAATGTTACCAGGATCGTAGGTCGCTTTGGTACATGGTACGGGTACGGATACGCGGTACGGTACCTCAGTCGGTACGCGGTGCGGTGGTGGTAGGCTTATTCGTATTTGGGGTCGCTGTTCGTTTTTATCTGGGTCGTCTTTTGTACCATATACAATTATATAGAAGTATACACCAAATATAATAAGTCCATAACCAAAGCCATCAAAATCCAAGTGAAGGAAAGCATAGACAATATTTTTGTAACTAAACCAAATATCATAAGTTCATAACCAAAGCCATCAAAATTCGGGTCGCTAAATTTGACGAACGGGTCCCGAACGCACCCCGTTCGGGATCGTTCGTCCCAATTCGTGGGACGTAGGAGGGTTGGCGAATTAGACAACTATGGTGTAAAACTTACACGGTTCTTCTCATCTTGTCTTCATTTGCACGACCTCAAGCTTCCTATGAATACACTCGTTGCTTACGTTTCTTTCATTGTATTGTCATCTATCCATCTTAGCATTCTCATTTCAGCTACACTTATTTTATGGACATATTTTTAATTGCCCAACATTCTAGTCCATAAAGCATGACCGTTCTTATTGTTGTCTTCTAGACTTGTAGGTTTCTCTTTCAACTTTGACGGTATCTTGTGATCACAAAGTAGTCTTCCATTTCAACAAAAAAACTCTAATTCTGTAAACATGGTTGAATCTAAATAACAAAAAAATATTGCTTCTATATATTTTGTCCACTATTTCTAAACTTCCTTCGTTTGTTTCGACGTTTATTTTGACCTTTGGTTGAAGTTATATTTCGTCTTTGCTTTTTTTGTCCTAATTTTAAAACCCATTGGTTCCAATCCTCAGCACAATTCTATTCAAGTGTCTAAACCATTATTTAGTCACCTCAACTAGTCTAATATCATCAACAAATAACATACACCATGGAACCTCTTCCTAAATATGCTTAGTAATTTCATCGATAACTAGAAAAACACAAGACTAAGTGCCAGTTTGGATTACACTTGTATTTTATTTGTGTTAGAGTTATTTTATTTTGTTATTTATCATATGAGGGTATAATAGTAATTGTGGGTGTATTGCATATCAATATAAATAGACATGAGATGCAACCTAGGGTTCAAGGCCCTTGCAATCTCCTTTCTCATATTCTCTCTTCTCCTACTTTCCCTTCTCCTATCTATCTCCAAACTTAACTTGGTATCAGAGCATATATTGGTAAGTACTGTACATCCCATCAACGACAGGGCCGATCGAACTTTTCATGATTCGTCGTTCGTCGTTCGTGGTCGTTCGTGGTTCGTTTATGAGATCTAGGGTTTCTACAGATCTCCGTTGGTTATTTGTTGTCGGTTGAGGTTCGTTGTGAGATCTAGGGTTTTAAATATCTCGTCTTTCTGTTGCATCTACAAGTATGGTGGGGATCGAATCTTCTAGCGAGGTTAATAGTGGTTGTGGTAGCGGAGGTGGTTCTCCTTTTACTGTTATTCATAATGATAAATTGAAAAAGTCGATTACAGCGGTGAAACTCAATGGTGCGAACTACCTTGCCTGGTCCAAGTCTATCAAAGTGGTGTTAAGGGCTAAGAAGTTGAAGTTTTTGACGGAAGAACCCCTGCCTGAAACGTCCGCTGAGTATGAAGATTGGATGAGTGCAGATGCATACATTATGTCGTGGTTGTGGCATAGTATGGAACCACATATCGCTGCTAATGTTCAGTGGTGTGAATCAAGCAAACAAATTTGGAAATCTCTGGAAGAATCATATTCGCAGAAGCGAAATGTTGCCCGTATCTATGAGTTGTACGAGTTATTGTTCAATACAAAGCAAAATGGAAAGCCTGTGAATGAATATCTGGCTTCAAAGAAGGCTTTGTGGGAGGAACTGCTTCAATATCATCCTGTTACTACTGATTTGAAGGAAGCTCGGAGACAGAAGGAAGAGTTTCATGTTTCACTTATCCTAGACGGCTTGGATCCTGCGCTCGAACCTTATAAAGCTCAAATCCTTGCTGGAGAGCAGTTACCTACGGTGGCAGATACTTTCTCCCGTCTCAATCATTTTTTTCTGGGACAGAGTTCTGTGGTGGTGCCGAGTACTGACTCTTCTGCCCTAGTTTCTAGTGCTGTTGGTCGTGGTGGTGGACGTGGTATTGGACGTGGCGGTAGAGATGGTGGTCGTAGTTTTGGTCGAGGAGGAGGCCATGGTGGTAGAGACAATGGTCGTGGTGGTGGTGGTCGCGGTGGTGGTGGTGGCCGTGGTCAACCACGGAAGTGTAACTGTTGTGGAATGCTCGGTCATGTAGAAGATTATTGTTGGGACAAGTGGGGCAAACCAGAATATGCATATCAAGTGCATGATAAAAATATGCAGTCCCAGGTTACCACTTCTGCTCCCAAAGATAATACTTCGGATTTCAATCAGACTTCAACGTCCGATACCTCATCTCCATTTCAACAGATCCTCCAGAAGTTGAATGCGCTTGCTAGTACCACCTCCCAACCTACTGCAACCATGGCACATATAGGTAATCATGCTTTTGTGGCAACCCAGTCACCATCCACCTCTTGGGTCATCGACTCAGGAGCAAGCTCTCACATATCTGCTATAACATCTATCTTTCATAATCGTAGTTTCATGAAACGTAATATTATCTTGGCTGATGGGTCTACTCGTCCTGTTGTGGAATGATTCGTTTAAAGTAAATATCAGGAGGAGAAAGAGAATTGTGTTTGGGGGTGTGTTGTGTGAGGAGGAGAATGTGTTGTGTGAGGAGGAGAATGAGGAGAATGTGTTATGTGAGGAGTGTTTGGGGGGGGTGTTTATAGGGGTGAAATGTATCCGTTGTGCAACGGATAGGTAACGGTCAGTGCCCCGCCAACTGAGTTGGCGAGCAGCCTCTCGAGGAGAGCGCCCCGCCAACTCAGTTGGCGAGATGTTGTCCAACTCAGCACCCCGCCAATTAAGTTGGCGAGTGGTCCCCCCATATGCAAATTCCTCCAACTTTTTCCGTTTTATATAATTATATTATAAATTATTACTTTAAACGAAAAAATCCGTTATTTGATTCATTATATGTGCCTAATTTTTTATTTAATTTGTTATCTGTGAGCCAGTTAACCAAATCTCTTCAATGTTCTGTGACATTTTTTTCCAATTCGTGTGTTTTTCAGGACCTCAGGACGAAGAAGATGATTGGTTCGGGACATGAAAAAGATGGACTGTACTACTTGGATCTACCTGGAAAGGCCTTCACTTCTGTTTCTACTTCTCCGTTGCAGTGTCATTATCGTTTGGGACATCCGTCTTTGGCTAAGTTGCGTCAAGTTGTTCCTAGTTTGAGTCATGTTTCTAGTCTTGAATGTGAGGCTTGTTAGTTAGGCAAGCATCACCGTAGTTCCTTTTCCTCGTCGTAGTGAGAGTCGTCAATTAGAGTCTTTTGATCTTGTTCATTCTGATATTTGGGGTCCGTCTAGAGTCAAAAGTCCAAAAGGATTTCAGTATTTTGTTATTTTTATTGATGATTATTCCAGAATGACTTGGTGTTATTTAATGGAAGAAAGATCTGAGTTTCCAAATGTGTTATCTGCCTTTTATAATGAAGTCTATGTTCAGTTCGATAAACATATCAAAATTCTGCGTTCTGATAATGCTTTAGAGTATACTCAATCTTCTGTGAACAGTTTCTGTGTTGATCGTGGTATGATTCATCAAACCAGTTGTGTCCACACCTCTCAACAAAATGGTATAGCCGAACGCAAACATCGACACATTTTAGATGTGGCTCGAACTCTCATGTTCAATATGCATGTCCCTAAACAGTATTGGGCAGATGTTGTTCTTACTGCATGTTATCTTATTAATCGCATGCCATCATCTGTATTAAATAACAAAGTTCCATTTACCATATTACATACAGATGTCGCACCTTTTTTCTTATCTCCTCGAGTGTTTGGGTGTGTCGCTTTTATTCATAACTTGGAACCTAATCGAGATAAGTTGGCTCCTAGATCTCTGAAGTGTGTCTTTCTTGGTTATCCCCGTACTCAAAAAGGTTATCGTTGTTATAGTCCACAGTCACGCAAATATTATGTCAGTGTGGATGTTACATTCTTTGAGTCTACCCCTTTCTTTCCTTCAGGAGACCGTTGTATTCCTTTTACATCAGATTTGATATCTTCCATACCACTTTCGGTCATTCCTGAATCAATTTCTATCTCCATTCCCCATTTACAGGTTTATCAGAGATCCAAGGAGAGGCCAGTAGTTCTGCAGAATTCAGCCTTCAACCAATCATCTTCCGTGCCTAAGGTTTCTGCTCCCATCACCACAGATCCAGATGATCTTCTTATTGCTCTCAGAAAAATATGCCTTTGTACCACACAGAATAAGCATCCTATTTCTAACTATTTTTCATTACACCGTGCTTCATCATCTTTTCATGCAATTGCTGTTTCATTGTCTTCTATTTTTATTCCCAAAACTTACAAGTAGGCTATGTCATCTTCTGGTTGGAAAAGTGCAATGGATGAGGAGATGTATGCTTTACATCAAAATCAGACTTGGAAGCTTACATCACTTCCTGTTGGAAAGCAAACAGTGGATTGTAGATGGGTGTACACTGTTAAGTATCACCCTGATGGTTCTGTTGAGCGTCTCAAGGCACGGTTGGTTGCCAAAGGGTATACTCAGACATATGGCGTAGATTATATGGAGACTTTCTCTTCAGTGGCTCGGCTGAATTCAGTCCGGATTCTTATTTCTGTGGCGGTTAATCACCAATGGCCTATATATCAGCTGGACATAAAGAATGCTTTCTTTCATGGTGACTTACAGGAGGAGCTTTATATGGATCAACCACCGGGATATGTTGTAGCAGGAAATAAAAAACTCGTATGTCGATTGAAGAAGGCATAATATGGACTGAAACAGTCACCTCGTGCTTGGTTTGACAAGTTCAGTTTAGTTCTCATTCAGTATGGCTTTCGGCGTACCACATCAGATCATTCAGTATTTTGCCATTCTTCCTCAGCAGGTATTATCGTGTTGATTATTTATGTTGATGATATCATTATATCTGGGAGTGATCATGCTGGAATTGTGGACTTGAAAGCCTACCTTAGTCGTCAGTTTCATACTAAGGATTTGGGTCTTCTTCGATATTTTTTTGGAATCGAGGTTGCTCGATCTAAGAAGGGTGTGTATCTGTCATAAAGCAAGTATGTTCTAGACTTGCTCTCCGAGACTGGGATGTTGGAGTGTATGCCAGTTGAGACTCCTATGGATTATCATGACAAGCTTGATGCTGACAGGGGAGAGTTATTTGAGGATGTTGGATATTATAGACGTTTGGTTGGCAAACTTATATATCTTACAGTTACTCGACCAGACATCACATATGCAGTTGGAGTAGTTAGTCAGTTTATGCATGCCCCTCGGCAACCACATTGGGAGGCTATCTCTCGCATTCTTCGATACTTGAAGGGTGCACCTGGAAAGGGTTTGTTGTACAAACCTTTCCAGTTGCTTACAGTGACTGGGTTCAGTGATGCTGATTGGGCAGGCAGTCGTACTGATAGGAGGTCTACTTCTGGCTATTGTACGTTTGCGGGTGGCAATCTTGTCACGTGGCGTAGTAAGAAGCAGAATGTTGTGCCTCGTTCTAGTGCAGAGGCCGAGTACCGTACGATGACTCATACAGCTTCTGAGATGATGTTGGTGCAGTCTCTTCTTCATGAAATGGGAATTATGATTCCTATTCTGATGGAGATGTATTGTGATAATCAATCGGCAATGTTTATCGCAAGTAATCCGGTGTTTCATGAGCGCACGAAGCATATCGAGGTGGATTGTCATTTTGTTCTTGATTTGTTGCTGAAGAAACAGATTGTCACTCCTTATGTTCGGTCAGATGATCAATTAGGTGATATCCTCACCAAAGCACTTGTTCGTGGTCCATTTTTTGATTTATGTAGCAAGCCGGGCATGTCTGATCTATATGCTCCTGCTTGAGGGAGGGTGTTAGAGTTATTTTATTTTGTTATTTATCATATGAGGGTATAATAGTAATTGTGGGTGTATTGCATATCAATATAAATAGACATGAGATGCAACCTAGGGTTCAAGGCCCTTGCAATCTCCTTTTTCATATTCTCTCTTCTCATACTTTCCCTTCTTCTCTCTCTCTCCAAACTTAACTATTTGGAACTCCATTTGGTACTAATTGCAAAGTGCGAGCTAAATGGGTTCCCTCCCGGGTAGGTGTCTCTCAGACTTGTCATTCTTTTCGGTACTTAAATGGGTATCTCTAAAACGCTAGTCCGACGAGCATCCGTGAGATGGTGTTTGGGCAAATGGTAGAAAAAGTAAGTGCAATTCAAACCAGCCCTAGATATTGTTTCTTGATAATTTTTTATAAGAGATGAATATGGAGAATTTGATGAATTTATTAGATAAGAGTACATTATTT
Organism: Iris macrosiphon; assembly: GCA_036927795.1. Lineage (NCBI taxonomy): Eukaryota > Viridiplantae > Streptophyta > Magnoliopsida > Asparagales > Iridaceae > Iris > Iris macrosiphon. Next base: position 118,146,773 of record JAYESA010000006.1, read on the forward strand.
ATAACACTTTAGGTTAGCTAATGATATGAGAAAGATCATGATAATAAGAGTGAATACTAAATAACCATCATGTAACAATCTAACAACCTAACCGTCATGTAACAACCTAACAACCTACCGTTTCTTTAATTACTCTTCGTCAAGATGGAGCATGTATGTCATGCATGTCCAACTTGGTACAAATAAATTTTACTCTCCAACTCAAGAGGTTTTGTGAAGAGATGTTAGATGGGTGGTTGACGAAACAAACTTGATTTCAATGGGTTGTTCTTCGACAACCTTCTGTCAAATAAGGTGGCAGTCTCACTTCGATATGATTCGTCCTCTCATGAAAAACAAGATTATTTGCAATATGACGTGCAACCTGGCTATTGCAATATAACTCCATGCGTGCATGTGATAAATGTTCAAGTTCATTGAGTAAACGTTGTATCCAAAGTAGTTAATGTGACATTTTGTATATATATTTGAGGAATTGTGAGGAATTGTGCCGAGAAAGGAGTCGGGTTGAGATCTTTGTCCCTCCTGAGAGAAACGACCTTCTTCAAACTATGGAGATTTATCAAAGGGAAGCCTCTTTAGACGGATTGGATTAAGGGTGGGTATTTTCCAAAAGGGAACTTCTGGTCGACTAGAAGTAACAACTAGTCGGTCACGGTTAAATCATTGTTGGCTATATGAAACATGGCTAAGGACAAGCTGACTATGGTGATATGCTCGGGAACTGAAACCAGCCTCTGGCATGAACCGTGGATCAAGCACTCTAGCTTTATCAAGAGGGAGGGATGACAACTTTACGAGTTGATGGGTTCTATGGGTTCTATTGATATGGTGAGTAGCCTAATTCAGGAATGGAAGTGGAAGCTGCAGGACCATCTGATCGAGGTTGATCATGCGGAAGACATTCGTGCGGTAAAGATCTATAGGCAGGGGATGGCGAGCTACTAGGTTTGGAAAGATATGGAGAGATGCACCTTCAAGTTCCTAACAGTCGTGAACCAAATAAGGACCTATCATGAGGAGATTGATTGGGCGAAGGTTGTGTGGACGAAAGCGACGACGGTAAAGATTTTCCTGTGCCTCTACAGAATGATCAGGATCAGACTCCTTACTCGTGACAGGCTTTACATGTTTGGGATTTGATATGATGATAGAAGTTGCTTATGCGGAAAAGAGAATGAGTCTAGGAATCTGTTTTTCAGTTATGACTTTGTTCGGGCAATTTGGTGTAAGCCCCTGATTTTTTAAAATATTAAAATTGGAATTTTTCACAATTTTCGGAAATTTTCTGGGAATTTTCTGTAATTAAAATCAGGGTTTTGAATTATTAAATAATTTTTATTTGTTAATAAATAACATTAAAATATTATGAAAATAATAATTTTGGGTGTAAAATGAAAAACTGGACTTAGGGCAATTTTTCTGGAATTTATTGGACCCCGGACCTATTTTAAAACGCCTAAAAACTATTTATTTATTTAATTATTAATTAATTATTTATTATTATTATTATTATTATTATTATTATTATTATAAAACCCAGCCCACTGGGCCCGGCCCACCGGGCCCAGCCCGAACCCAAACCCAGCCCGCTCCCCACCGGGTCGGGTCGGGTATGACCGCCGCCCGACCCGCAAACCCGACCCGGGCCCCTCTCTCTCCCCCCACGACCCTGAGCCCGAGTCCGGCGCCGCTCCGCCCGGGCCGCCCGCCTCATCCTCCGGCCTCCCCTCCGCGCACCCCGCCACGTCGACCACTCCACCGCCTCCCTCGGCCTCCCCTCAACCGCCCGTAACCCTATAAAAGCTCTCCAATCTCCCCCTCCACCGCCTCGAACCACCTCTCCCCGCCGGGCCAGATCTGCCGTCTCCCACCCGGACCACGCCGCCACGACGCCGCCGGCTCTCCTCCTCCCCTCCCCCTTCGTCTCCGGCGGACACCGACCGCAGCAGCAGCCGCAGCAAGCCGCAGCAGCCCAGCCACGCCGCCGCCTCGCCGCAGCGCCTCCCCGCGCCGTCAGCGCCGCGCCGCGTTGCCCCCGGCCGGCCACCCCCAGCCGCCGTCTCGCCGGAGCTCAGCCGCAGGGCCAAACCCTAACCCTAGATCCCCGAATCCGACACGTGTCGGACACGTGTCGGACACGTGTCGGACACGATCCAGACCCCGGTTTTCGGGTCCCCTTCAGGTACTCGTAACTTTCATTTCGTAGCACCGTTTTCGATTCCGCAAATTGCGTTGTGAAGCCTGTATGACCCTCTCGGTGTCCGGACAAACTGTTCGGGGCATCGCGTCTTGTGGTGATCGCACACCGCGATCCAAAAACAGGAAAAACCAGACCCTGTTTCACCCCGGAACTGAGTACGCCCCGCCAAACGGGACGACTTGGTCGCGTGCGGTCTTCACAGACCCGTGCGCGCCGTCGATACGGACGTGTGAGATTTCGCGGAAGCTGATTCGGGTGTGCGTGCACACCGGAATCAACGCGTATCCGCGGACATCGTCCCGTATCCGACTTTTCTGCAATTTGTCCTAACTTCTTGTACACTCGTCGGATCGAGACGAAACTTGCGCCATCGGACTCGTAGCGATACGCTGGTCCTGTGGGTCAAGTTTGGTTCAATTCTGAGAACGTTGATGAAATCGCGTGTCGTGGGCCCCACAAGCCCCGCTCGACGGGCGATTTTGTGATCGGCACATCGGAATCCAATTCTGGGAGTTCCGTTGGGTTCGTATCAGCGTTCCTGACCTGTTGACACTAAGTTTGGTGAATTTGGAGACCGTTGACCCGGACACGTTTTTCGGTGCAAAGCGGGCCCACCGGCGGACCCCGTTTTGACCCGAAACTGCCGTTTTTGCCCTTGTCTCCAAATCGGACCCAAGGACAAGTGTTTCTAGCTATTTGACATCTTCTGAGTGTGATGGTAATGTCTATTTCAGCTTTTGGACTCATCTCTGGAAAACTTCCCCGAGACACAAAACGGTAATTGGATCCAAACATCAGGCAAGTACATGCACTTCAAGTTTAACCTTTATATTGTGATAAATAAATTTCCTGCTTTATTAGTACCATTGATGATTATATGTAGAGTTAGAACACTGGATTTCATGTCTTGAATAATGTATTTCATGTCTTGCTTTTCGTGTCGGGCGGGAGAATACTAGGAGGCATGTAGTTTACCCTCCCCCCCTGTAGTCATTGTGTGCCAGCTGTTGGTACGCGATGGTACCATCAGCCTTATACTTGATTATTCCCGTAGTCATTGTGTACTAGTCGTCTATGACGGCCTTATTAGCCTTATAAACCCCTACATGCCAACTATGTATTCTAAATACACAAGTTCACGCACATAATTCCTGTCTTGTTGCAGTTCTTGTTACAGTTACATTTCCTGTCACATTTTATTCCTGTTTTTCTGGTTTATAGCAATTAATCATATTTTACTTCTAGTCTTGTTTTATAGCATTATCTCTCAGTTAATTTCACTACTTACTTACGCATATTCTCAACATGATGCTTAGTCAGTTATTTTTTACCTGTCACAAATATTTAGTTTAAATCTTGTTGTGCATTGTACTTTGCTCCTTTCCTGACTGGATCCGTTGTTTAGGCGATGATGAGAATCTTGCCCCTACCTATTATGGACCCTATGAGCCAGCAGGTGATACAGTTGCAGAGCCGGTTCCCACCCAGGAGACTACTCCTGCAGAGTAGCTAGCATTAGTTAATTGTTTTCCTTTCATCTTAGTAATCGGGTTTGTCCCCGATTTAATTTCTGGTTTTGTAATAACTCTGGATCTGATAGTCACATTCTGGTTATAAATCTCAGTATTTACTTTCATTTCCTTGCCTATTTAATTATTGTGAATGAGCTAGATTTATTACCTGTGATCATGTCCTAGACAGCGTACTACCGCCGACACTGCGGCGTAGGCTGGACGTACCCACGCACTCGTGCCCGAATTTTCGGGTGCGGGTCGTGACACGTTTTTGTGTTGGAGAACCTAGAGTTCTATGTTTGGGCTTCCCACTGCACATAGTAGAGACCTTTCTTTTGTTCTGATTGTTGTTAAAGCTCAAAATGGTATCGGGACGAGAGGTTACCGCCATCTCAGACTTATTTTTGGGGTGGTAGTTTGGTACGTGTGGAGAGAACGGAATCAGCAAATCTTTGAGAGTATTTCCGTCAGTATTTTTTTTTTGTACAAAGAAATATAGATACTGACGTAGATATCCTAGATCTTATATGACCTATTTTTTAATCTGGGCTGAATCATAGTTGTAAATTTGGTGTTTATCTATGATATTTACCCTCTTCGAATATATATATATATATATATATATATATATATATGGTAAACGGGATATGATCCATAGTGCTCATTTTTCTAAATGAGCCATGCACATGTGGACCAATAGGAATCGAGTGTACTAGTGCACATGGGTGCACATGGGATGTAGGAATTCATTTCTATTGGTCCACATGTGTATGGCTCATTTAGAAAAATGAACACTATGGCTCATATCCCGTTTACCAATATATATATATATATATATATATATATATATATATATATGCTAATTAGCGTTTAGATCCTGGATTTTATACCAACTTAGAGTTTAAGCCCTGACATGTCTAATTGTAGAGTTTAGATCCTGGATTTATTTTTTTTTGTTTTATTTTTCCCATTTAACACTCAATATGAGTATAATGCAAAGCCAATCCATGTTGAAATTGAGGCTATAATTGGAAAATTGAAATCAAAAATAAAAATTCAGGGAGTGAACTTTTCAATTGGACATGTTAGGGCCTAAACTCTTAACTGGTATAAAATTCAGGGCCTAAAGGCTAATTAGCTATATATATATATATATATATATATATATATATATATATATATGGAAAAAGGTAATTCCATTAATGATGCAAACTTATAACCAATACAACTCAAACAATGTCTCCTATACTCCCATGCCCTTTACATCAAACTCTATATTATGCAAACCTGATGCAAGCCTCACGAAACCAAGTCGGCTCCCCTACTTCTAGCCGCCCTTATCATCTCAATTGCACCAACAAAATCTAGCCTCCCTCCACTCCGCAGACTCAGCACCTCCAATTGCTTGATCCATACCAGTCCAGATACCGAACATCCAAAGAACAAACGTGTCATAGTCTCGACTTCATGTCTACACAAAACACAAGTTTGATCCCCAGTCCATATATCGAACCGAGCCAGTCGATCCCCCATCAACAACCTTCCCATGGCCAATTTGTAAACACAAAGCTGCATCTTGTGCACGATCCCCTTCATCCACACACTGTACCCATTAGCCAGGTCCTCATGCACTCCTCGAATCTGATTATATGCAATAGAGAATACAAAGCTACCTTTGGGAGAATCATCCCAGACACACACATCCCGAGCAAGAGAGCCATCGATCTTGGACAACCGGATAATACCTCCAAAGGAATTGGCGTGTGCATGTCTCCACCCGCCAAACATCCCCTCAAATAATATTGCTGACCGCCTCCCTCCTGAAAGCCTCCCTTGCCATGGGATATCCACCTCTCTACAACAGACTCTTGTGTTGAATCCATGGATCCAGCCACATGTCTGTATCCGCCCCGTCCCGAAACACCCTCGTGATGACTGGCTGAACGAAACTCCGATGTCTGAGAATATGCTTAAAGGACAGATTCATTGTTATTTGAATTATAGTCCCAGAAGTTTATCCCCCGAAGATATCAGCTCTTCATCTATTCCGCCCACAAGGAGTTACCTTGAATCAATCGCAATACCAGCTTCATCCCTGCCACCCTTCGGACCATCCGCAGAGGTCGAAGTCCAACCCCTTCTTCCTTCCGAGGCCGACATAGATCCTCCCAAGAGATGGCATGTACTCGCCCCCGCCATATGAAGTCTGCACATAACTTTTCCACTCTCCATACCGTAGCCAACGGCACCAGTATAAATTGCAACCAGAACGCAGTAATAGCCATAATTACCGATCTGACCAACTCTATCTCGTCTCCAAAAGACAAACACAAGGCCTGCCATTCTTCACTTTGCGCTGCACATAATCCACCATATTCTGACATTCCATATATCTTGCATAATTGACCGACAACGGAATACCCAGGTATTTCACCGAAAGATCCCCCCTTGTCACTCCCAGCTTGGCCGCACGTCCTTCTTTGTTGGAGCATAAAGAGCTAAAATAGACTGTGCTCTTATCTCTGTTCAGGTGTAGGCCTGTCAGGGTACTAAATCCCTCCATAATCTTTGACAGAGCTCCGAGGCTAGCTATTGTCGGCTCAAGGAACAAAAGTAAATCGTCAGCATAAATCAGATATAAAACATAAGATCATACCTGCTTATAGATAGGTGTGATCCTTCTCCAGTGAACCGCAACATCCAACATGCACGAGAAATATTCCATAACCAGCGTGAAGAGGTACGGTGACAAAGGATCACCTTGCCGCAATTCACGGTTGCTCCGAATGAAGCCATGTGGCTGACCTTTGATAAGGACAGAAAAAGACGCTGTCGAGATGCATTTCCGCAATTCACGGTTGCATTTCCGCAATTCACGCTGTCGAGATGCATTTCCGCATTTCCGCAAAGGATCACCTTGCCGCAATTCACGGTTGCTCCGAATGAAGCCATGTGGCTGACCTTTGATAAGGACAGAAAAAGACGCTGTCGAGATGCATTTCCGCACTCTATCCACCTACATCTCAGCAAAGCCCCATGGTAGTCATGAATGATGTGACAGACAAAGTCCATGTTCACCATATCATATGCCTTGCGCAAATCCAACTTGACAAACGCCTTCCCCCCCTTTTTGTTGAACTCCCGAACCATCTCGTGCGCTAGTAGGCAATTTTCGCTATTGACCGGCCTTTAGTGAATGCAGCCTGATTAGGAGATATCAACTCTCTCATCAGCTCCTCCAACCATCTCGTGCGCACTAGTAGGCAATTTTTTGCTATTGACCGGTCTTTAATGAATGCAGCCTGATTAGGAGGTATCAACTCTCTCATCAGCTCCTCCATCCAACGGCACATAAGATGGATAATCAGCTTATTTATAAAGTTACAACATGCAATCAGTCGATAGTCTTGCAAGCGCTCTCTCTCTCTCTCTCTCTCTCTCTCTCTCTCTCTATATATATATATATATATATATATATATATATATATATATATATATATATATAATGTTTTTTCCTAAGTTCCTAAGTTTAACAATACTACTTAAATAAAAAATTAGAATACAAGGATCAGCTTTATAGAACCACCACAAAAATTGGTCTTAATTAACCAATTTAAAAGTTCAAAAATAAGAAACTTCAAGAATGCAATCATTCGTACTAAACTGCCAATGTTGATGTTGCATGCTAGTTGTGCTTCTCTACACAGTGACTATCACTATAAATATTAAATACATCATACTCAATAACTCATTGGATAGCAACACTAAAAAAAATATGTGAAAGACAAAATGAAATAGAGCTCCATCATTATAAGGCTACCTGATTTTCACCCGAAAGACCCAGGTTCAAGTTCAGGTACGGTAATATTTTTTATTTCTGAGAAAAAAAAATCTGTGAAGAGGATGTCCATTTGAATCGTGGCTGCTTCAAATAGTCTGAACAGTTCAAACCAATCCGATAAGGGTCATAGTGGTCCAACTGCTCAAGGTCCATCTGATCTGGTTGAATCGTTTACTGTCGCATTTCAATCCAACAAGTAGGTTTGAACTTTGAAGCAAATTTTAAAACATTTGTTAAACATGACAAGCCACAAAATCATGTCACAAGTCAAGATTTCAATGAACTTAAAACAACAAATGTTATTTTCTCTATACGAGAGTCTAAATCAATGATGAATGTTGTGGGACTTCTAAAGGAGTCAGTGAACATATTTTCCTCAGCCAAAAATATATGGCTCCGCATCCGATTCAGAGAAGAAATATCGCCTCCACCTCTCAATGGAGGTTCAAATACCCGTGTCGTACTCCACATCCACCACCAACTAAAAACGTGACATTGTTTAGTCTAGAAACGCAAAGGAGATTGTTCACACATACATATACATACATACATACAAACATACATACATACATACATACATATGTTGGAGTCGGAGTCAGCTATGTCCTTGCCTCCATTTCCGACTCCATTTTGGAGGTTGAAACTTGCCTCCATATCCTCCTCCGCCTCCACTAAGTTTACCTTCAAATCTGCTCCGAGTTGGGCCTGGCGGGTCGCGACTCCGCCAAAGCTGACTCCATTTGCATCCCTACTAAGGAACTTGTGTTGTACTAACAAGTGTATCAACTATCAAGTAATGTCCTAGACAAGTTACTTTATGGAGTACAATAGTAGAGTCTAATTATTTGAAATTTAAATCAACCAACTAAATTAGAAAGAATTCACTGACCCCAACTGTTGGGATAACGGTTTTTCTGTTGTTTTTGTAGGTTCGGGCTGTTTTTTTCATTTCTCCCATTTTAATATGAGATCATATAAATTGTATCGCTTACTCTAACAGCATTTTGACCCTTGAAGGTACTTGGCACAGTTGGGCCCCCACTTAATGACACAGAATTAAAAGTCGTCGATATAGAAACTGGTACAGTTCTTCCAGATGGTTCAAAAGGCATTGTCAAGATAAGAGGGCCGCAGGTGATGAAGGGCTACTACAAGGTAACATAAGTTCTCTTGATGCCAAATGCTTTTTGCATGCTATAGAAAAGGTATTCCTGGACAAACATATATATTATTCATATGCAGAATATAGATATCATTTTCTTTTGTATGAGTTATTGCACCATATATATTTTGTTGTTAGTGATCATGCCAGCAACATTGTATCTATGTTAGTCTAAAAAGTTGCTACAGGAAATACTGATGAAATATGAACCTCAACCCCACTAGTACGATTCTTTTTCTCGCATACTCAATAATATATTATCCTCGTCTGCATTACCAAATAAACGCGATGCATCCTGCGTCCACTAGCATTTCTTGTTGCCGTTTTCGGCCTTTTTTGTATGGCCAAAATGGCAAACGTTGGGAACCAAACAAATTTTCTTTTCTGTTTTGGCCAAGATGACCGTAAGAACGACAAATGGTCCATTTTGAACGGGAACAACTATATATATATATATATATATATATATATAGGGTTCCGTGCGTCTTCATGGGAACCTGGAAATGGGAGGGAAAAGGATCCAGAAGGAGGTCCTGGAGTCTTGAAAGGAATGAGGGAAGCAGGCGGCTGGTCCACGGTGACACGCAGGCGGAAAGGGGGTGGCTCTGGTAGGCGCGAGGAGGGAGGAGGGCGTGCGGGTAAGGATGTTGTTCAAGTCAGAGGGGTAGAAGGTCAAAGAAACCCACGTCGACCTGTCCCAATGACTGCTAACTGGGGGTTGAGGACAAGAGGAGCGAGGCCTATACCCGCCCGGAAGGAGGGCCATCCACCTCCCGTGGATCGCAGGGAAGACAATGGACGACCACAGGTCCATCAGGTACCGAACCCGCACTATGATGTTCGTGGGCATCAAGGCGGGGTCCCAGAAGGCGGTAGCCGGTCCTGGGCAGACATATGTCATTCTGCCTCCGCGGAGTCTACTACACAATGACGATATATTGAACCCTGTAGAGTGGAAATAATGGATTGATCTTTATTGATGAAAAGACTACATATATATAGGAGACGGTAACCCTTCTATTATTCTACCCGATGTGGGACTAAAGTCCATTACTAATATAACACTTGACACCCTCCCTCAAGCTGAAGCATTTATGTCAATCATGTCCAGCTTGATACATAAAAATTGTACCCGATGACCCAAAAGAGATTTAGTGAAGATATCGGCTATCTGATCACTGGTCCTCACGTGATGAAACTTTATCATCCCCTTTTTATACTCATCACGGACGAAGTGGACATCAATTTCAATGTGTTTCGTCCTTTCATGAAATACATGATTGGTAGCAATATGGATAGCAGATTAGTTATCACACCACATATCTGCTGCTTTGGATCCTGCTTCTTCTCTCAGTTCTTATAGAAGTTGTTGCAGATATAATATTTCAGCCGTGCTATGAGCCATGGCTCGATATTCAGCTTCGGAACTTGATCGTACGATCACACTTTGCTTCTTGCTCTTCCACGATACCAAGTTTCCGCCAATAAATACCGAGTAACCAAATGTAGATCGTCTATCTGTCAGGCTTGTATCCCAGTCAGCATCGATAAAACATTCAATATTTGTATGTCCCTGATTTTTCATACGAATTTTTTTTCTAGGATTCTGGAGTAGATAGTGCAGAATTCTTAGAACTGCCTGCCAATGTGGAACTCGTGGAGAAGACATAAATCTACTCGCGATACTGACTGCAAAGAAAATATTTGGACGAGTCATAACTGCCAAGTAGTTGAGTTTTTCAACCACTCGACGATATTGATCCGGATTAGTCATCATTTTTTTTAAATATTTTGAAGAAGGTAAATTTTATTTAGGCCCCTTCGAGAGGCTACAACTCAGCTCGAAGACTTACAAACAATCCAGCCCGAAGGCCTATATATACAATCACTAGCCTGAAGGTCCCACCCAGCCCGAAGGCTTACATCCCGGCCCGAAGGCACCACCAACCCAGTCCGAAGGCACAACGCCCGAAGGCTCCATCCGGCCCGAAGGCCTCACGCAGTCGTAGCCGCACCGCACCGCAACGTGCCGCACCAGATCCACTAGCACTTGCACTCGCATCACATCTGCGCACCGACCAGGCCGCACCGCAATGCTCCACACGCCTGCACCGCACCTAACCACCACTCCACCATTTAATTTTCCTTTGGGGAATTAAATGGCGCCGAGAAGTCTCGATCTCAAGATCTTCCCATCCAGGTGCATCGGTCTTAACGGCTAGGCTAGACATCATTTGCTGGCAATGGGGGTCGGCAAGGTGGGGGGGAGGGGGCTTGCGGGCAGAGGGGGGACGGCTCTAGCATAGGGGGGCGGCCATGAGGCGGAGGCATGGGCGGGTGGCGGCCAGGAGGCTGAGACGGGGTGGGGCTAGGATTTGAGAGAGAAGTGGGAGGAGAGAGAGTCAGAGTTTTGGCTTTGATACCATGTAGCGTGGAAATAATGAAATGATCTTTATTGATGAAAAGACTACATATATATAGAAGAGGCTAACCCCTCTCTCTATTATTCTACCCGACGTGGGACTAAAGTCCATTACTAATATAATACTAAACAAACCCCAAATTCTGGAGGGCAATAGGAGGGTTGCCGTTTTCACGGAAGATCTGGTTGAGGCTGCTGCTTATTGGAGAAACACTATTGTCGTGTACGTCATAGAGGATAGACCGTTCTATGGGCAGTTCAGGGCATACGCTAGTCGAGTTTGGAGGCCACGTAGAAGTCGGGAGATATTCTCTCGTGAAAACGGATTTTTCTACGTGAGATTTGGGCTTCAGGAAGATGCTGAGCGAATCCTGCACGGAGGTCCCTGTACCTTTGATGAAAGGCTGGTTATCCTCAACGACTGGCAATAAAATGCCAAGTGCGAAGTGCGAAAGGATCTTCTCCATACGGTCCTAGTATGGATTAGGTTTCCAAACCTCCCCACCCCTTACTGGACCGACCCCATGATTATGAAGCTGGTAAGCCTAGTAGGTAAGCCGATTAAACCAGATGACGCAACCGCAAAGAAGGCAAGGATTACGTATGCCCGGACGATCATGAGGATAAAAGTGACGACTGTGCTACCGAGTTTCATTGAGTTCGCGCTTCCCTCGGGAGAGATCTTGATTCAGGAAGTCGAGTATGAATGGGTCACCCCAGTTTGTACCCAATGTTCCTGTTTTGGCCACTTGGTGCGGGCGTGCCCGAGAAATAAGGCTACTGCAAACAAGGGAGATGATACAGGGGCTATCAACGAGAATATGAGGCAAGACGTCGGGCCACGCGAAAGGCCGATGGCGAGAGCGGATGGGAAGGCTCAGAATGGTCCAACCAATAGAGACCGGAGGGACGTCGATGAGATGGATGCCGATGAACAAAACTCACAGCCTGCATATGATGGTCTGGGAGTAGGAGAGTTAGCTATGGTTACCAGGGGAATGAATGGGTCATCCAGAAAAACAATAACTAGAACCTTGGGTAAGAGGCCGATGGGTACTCCTCATCCTGAGGTCTCTAGATCGGAGCCGCTGGACTTTGGACAGATGTTCCGTTTGTGGGACAACATTCCATGGTCACCAGATGACAGTCTTCACATCTCAACAAAGCTAGAGATCCAAGTCCCCAGCAACGCCACACCATTAATTATGCAAGGAAAAAGCACCAGACGGGAGTGAAACGTCCTTTGGCTGGTAGCCGTTCGACGTCTAGTATCGTGGAGGATGGGGATAGCTTGTGTGTTGACAACCCGAGATGGAGTATCCTACTACGGGCGAATCAGGAAGGGAAAGACAAAAAGATTGGAGCAGAGCATGGGATAAGGGAAGTCACCAATGACCTAGCGGTGAGTTTGGAGGAGGACATAGGTCAACTCAACCAAATTAATTAATGTCTATCTTTACCTGGAATACGCGAGGAGCTTGCTCGCTGGAAAGATGGCCAGAGATTAAAGATTTAACAAAGCAAAGACAGAGCACTATTAATGCTTTTTTTAGACTAAGATAAAATCAGAGAAGATGCTTTTTAGACGCAAGTTTAGTTGACAAGCAATAATAGTCCAAGTCTATTCCCTTTTTATCTTGGTATCTTTTAGTTATTACTTGGTATCGTCTGATCGGGGCAAACAAGGATGCAAGATTTATTAGGTGTGAAGACTTGGAAGCAGGACTAGCTAATCGGGATGGTAACCACTCACTTAGTTGGTTGGAAGGGAGAAGGAAAGAGGCGTTTCAAGACTCCGCTCGTAAGCCGCCTACTGCTCGTTCACTTGCGTTGCCACGAACAGCTGATTAATACCTCTTCCTCTCTTTCCAATCTCGGAATTGAAGTGCAGATCAATGAACGAAAACAATAAAATCCATCGAAACCGTTCAAGGAAAACAAGAAAAATCCGAAAATCAACTCAAAGCACGAAAGCAACAAACGACATCGAAATTTGAGGCAACAAAGATGCAGCGGAGAGGTCCCTCCTGACTCTGCCGCTAAGTCGATCTCGGGGGCACGGTCCACTGAATATGGGAATCGATTCCGAAGAAACAAATCCATAACGAGGACGAGTTCTTGTTTTAATCTATCCCGATCGAACAATATTATCTTGTATTTCTTAGCCGCGTATCCCGATTAGGGAAAACGGGGCGCCACACTAGACCCGATCATGTCTCTCCTCCATCAGATCTAGGCCTTCGATGTCAACGTCTGGAACGACCCTCGGGAGACGCCAGGAACCGCGGCAGAAGGCTCCGCGGGAGTCCCGGCTTCGAGGTGGTGCCGGGCGAGCGGCGCTGCAGCGGTGGTGGCGGGCGACGCGACATCGGTGGCGGTGGTGGCGAACGGTGTGGCAGTGGTGGTGGTGGTGGCGGCTAGGGTTTGGGAGGTGGTGGCTAGGGTTTGGGCTCTGATACCATGTAGAATATTTTAGAGTAATTATTATATTTTTATTGATAATCTCTTGGCTATTTATAGCCTTACAACCCTTCATCTTACATTAATACCCCATTAAAAACCCCTGTAGAATATTCTAATATCCTAACAAATATACCAAGAATATTCTAATATACCAATAAATATACCAAGAATATTCTAATATACTAACAAGTGGCATGATGGATTGTATGCTCTATTAATGATTATTAATGAATGAATAAAATTGTCTTTTTCAAAATAAAATAAAATAATATATATATATATATATATATATATATATATATATATATATATATATACTCTTTCTAGATTGCTTAGACATGTTGGCCAGTGCCATTTCAAACGGGATAAAGTTCCATTTCACATTTGCCAAAGCTGTCTCCAGCTGACATGCAATCCCGACTTGGGGAGAAGCCTTGTTAGACCAAAACCATGGATTGCCAACCTTACGTAATTCTACTGGATTGGAAAGGAATACAATCATTGAAATCAGCCAAGATCCTTTCTGGAATGGCTCGTTATGCCCAAATTGATTAGGCAATAACAACGCCTTTTTCCTTTTATTTTGTGGATAGGGAGGGGAATTTTGGAATAAAGGCTTTGTTGTCTAATCAAATAATCTGACGAGTCATACACAAAAAGAGAGACTTGGTGCAAATTCAAATGTCCTAGGTTTTCATTTGTAAAAGTTTCTTTTTATTTTTCCAAAATAAATCCTTTAGAAATTAAATAAATTATATGTCATATAATTAGCATCATTATGACACCATATTTGATTAGGAAACGAAACGAAAATTAAACCATGCAATTTTACCTTTATGGAAACTTTGTTACTATTATTACCAATTTTTTTGTTGGTCGTTCGTAAGTTTTTACTGCTGCTGCTGCTGCTATTACTACTACTACTACTACGTTTCTAGGTCATTCTTATGTTGTGAGTGACACCTACCACTACATCGCAACTACCCTAAATAATTCAATATATTATATCCAAGAACTCGATTTCGTAAGTGCCAATGTAATTTACTCGTTCCTCCTGTCATATCTAATGTCCTAGTCATATTCCAAATTGAGTATAGTAAGTCGTCAAACTAATGTACCAATCAAATTTACAAGGGTTTAAAGGAGACATGAATAAGGTTTGTAACCAGGATGAAATGGTTGAGTGTTGAGCATAGATTGATGATACGTTGTAAGGTTGAGCTGCAATTGAGATTAATCCAAAAGCAGCGCCATGTTACTCTTGTTACTAATATACTTATGCCAAAGTGATACCCTACATTATTTTATAAGCATAATGCTAGAGGAATCAATAAATATTATATACTTAATATTAACATCTTTTTTAGATTCTATCTACAGTGGCTATCTGTTGTTTTACCAGTAAAGATTTCTCTCACTGTCAAATTGTTGGAACATGAAGTTAATTTTGTGACAATAGGTAGTTATGAAATTGGTAACAAAAAATTTGTAAAAATATAAACATCTGATATCACTTGAAAAGGTTTAGACAAAGTAAATAGGTTCATTTATTTGCAATTTAAGAGATTCTTCACATTAGTGAACTGTTTTTCTTATATCTTGAATTTTATAGAACCCAACAGCTACAAAGAAAGCTTTGGATGAAGACGGTTGGTTCGACACTGGTGATATAGGCTGGATTGCTCCCAAGAATTCAATGGGACGGAGTCGTCAATGTGGAGGGATGCTTGTTCTGGAAGGGCGTGCAAAGGATACTATAGTTCTTAGCACTGGTAATCTAATGCCAACCTCTTGTGAAGCTCTTTTCTCTTAAGAGTTTTAAGTTCTCTCAATGCAATAGTAGATTTCAACTTGCCTTTGCTGTGCATATTGCACGTATGAGTACATGGAAATCCTCTAGCATAACAAACCTCTATAGTTCCTTTTTGCTAATTTTAAGTTGAAAACCACATTCATGGAAATGGGTTCCATAATATGCTTGGATGTTTGTAAGTACATTGACTTATTTGTGCAAACCACAAAGGAAGGTGAAGGAAAATTGGAATGCAAAATAAACAAATAAATATTTGGATGTTCAAATTTAAGATTTTCAAAATCTTATCGTTCCCTAAAATAGGGTGCTGGAAAATTATAGTATAACCAGAAATTTTAAATTTGAGATGATTTTGGATCCAGGCTCGTTTTCCTTTCCTCTTTTGCTTTTCCCCTCTTTCATTACTTGCCTTACGCACCCGCACCCCACCCACGTCTATAAGTAGATGGCTTGTTTAGGTTTGTTCCATAAAAAGAAAAGGAAGAGAAGAATTTCAAAAAAAAATCATCCAAAAATGAGTAAGTCCCATTTTAAAAAATATGTAAAAATTCTTATTTGTATATTTCAAGAATGAGTTAAAATATCATGATTTATGCAAGGACATTGAAACAGTCTAAATGGAGAGAAATATAATAATGCTGGTGGGAAATAATACTACCAAACATTTGAGTAATAACTTGAGGAGTTGTATTTGCGATGCGGAAGTGAACACAACAATAACTTTAACCTTATGATGGTAGGAAAATTAGCAAGGCACGAATACTGAATTAATAACACAAAAACACAAAATATACGTTGTTTGGTCAAACTCGACCTGTACCACGGAGTAAAGGGAAGAAATACTTTATTGAATCTTTAAGAGAAATCATTACAAGGATTACAAAAGTATACACCTCAAGCAAGCAACCCTCCCTTCTCGAGATCTTCGACGAGATCTCTCCTCCTCTTGAAGACTCCTTTAATGGCCACCTAAAATCCTCTCTACCTCCTTAAATTTTACCCACCAACCAAAACCCTAGGCTGGTAAAGAGCCTTAAATAGTTCTATCATAATATTACTAAATATTAGAACAAATCTAACGTTAAATAGGCTCTCACAATTACTAAATATTGGAGCAAATCTAACCTTAAACAGATCTCTACATATTACTAAATGTTGGAGCAAATCTAATTTTTAAATAGATCTTCAAATATTACTAAATATTCGAGCAATTCATATCCAAAACTAGACTCTAATAGGGCTTTCCTTATTTGAACACGAACCAAAATCACAACAATCTCTACCTTGGCGGCTTGCCACCTAATGAGAGTGTTCGATACTTTGTGCTCCTTTACCTTAACTCCGACTTTTGGGTTTTTTCTTTTCTCCCCACCTCTGTTTTTCTTGAAGCACGAAACTTTCTACTGCTTCAATCATGCTCAAGACTGAATACAACCACTGTCATGATTTTGATCCAGAACCAACAACTGACTCCACCAATCCCCAAGGTCTTTAACCCAAAAACCATGAAATTTCCTTTGGTCCCTTCACCACGGTCTTTTCTTCTATAACCGAGAAACTACAATTGGCCACTGAAAACTGCATCCACCACAGTTTTCCTCAATAACCGAAAACTATCTTCACCACAGTCTTTTTCCAAAACCGCAAATTTGCCTTCACTATCTTTGCCGCCAGAACTAATAAAACGCATCGTACTACGATCTTTTCCAACCAAATCGAGAAACTGCACCATACCATAGTATTTTGCTACCAGAACCGAGAAAGTACAACCTAGCCATTGTCATGGTCTTTGTTCTAGCTACCAAGAGACTGACCCCCGAAACCAACCCTCCAACCAGGTCCGAGAACCATACTCCGACCAAAGTATCCGAATGGAAGTCACCATAGACTTGTGCTTCCTTTCCACCTCGAACTTGATGCTATTAGCCTTGTCACCGGCCATCTCAAAATTCTAAAAATTCCTCGGATCTTTATTATCCAATCGATGTCAACAATTCCGATTTAGGAAGTTAGAAGACCAGTGTCGTCAATATCTAGACCCAAGATATTGAAATCCCTTACGGTTCTTGTAGCTCTGATAACAATTGTTGTGCACGATGCAGAAACAAATACGAAACAATAACTTTAACCTGATGATAACGAAAAAAAACTAACAAAGCACAAATAGCGAATTAACAGCACAAGAACACAAAATCTACGTAATTCAGTCAAACTCGACCTACTCCACAGAGCAAATAAGAGAAATACTTTATTGAATCTTTAAGAAAAAATCTTACAAGGATTGATTACAGCCGCATACACCGCAAGAGC
This sequence comes from Iris macrosiphon, assembly GCA_036927795.1. Taxonomy (NCBI): domain Eukaryota; kingdom Viridiplantae; phylum Streptophyta; class Magnoliopsida; order Asparagales; family Iridaceae; genus Iris; species Iris macrosiphon. The sequence goes on from JAYESA010000006.1 coordinate 118,164,501, forward strand.
AATCCTCCCTTATTGAGATCTCCGACGAGATCTCTCCTTGTCCTCTTGAAGACTCCTTTAATGACCACCTAAAAAAAATCCTCTTCTGATTGCCTCCTTAAGCTTCGCTCACAAACCGAACCCTATGCTGGTAGAGAGCCTTATATAGGCCTCTCATAATATAACTAAATATTAGAGCAAATCTAACATTAAATAGGCTCTCATAATATTACTAAATATTGGAACAAATCTAACCTTAAATAGATCTCCAAATATTACTAAATATTGGAGCAAATCTAATCCTTAAATAGATCTCCATATATTACCAAATATTGAGCAAATCCTATTCAAAACTAGACCCCAATAGGACTTTCCTTAATTGAACATGAGCCAAAATCCCAACAATATTTAGATCAATCAAGAATACCAAATATGTCACTTTGGGTAACTTAGAGTTGCTCTCATATGTTGTTTCATTGAATAAATTAAACTAATATGAAAACATAAGTTCCGAGAAAAAAATATTCTAAAATAAATCATCTTAAATTACACAATCTAAATTTGTGATACATACTAGTTAGAATGGCTCTCTCATATTGTGAAATTTTTATCTTGTTCCATTCGTCATAGAAGCCGTTGACAGAAAGGAACCAGCTGAGATCATCCAATACAACAATATGAAGACGATGCCAAGGCAAACCCATGGAAACATCCCTTTAACAAAGAAGAAGATATACAATTGGACCATTTGTAATAAACCAATCCAGTGGTAGCTAACTAACTTGTCATTGATCTTGTCATAGACTGTTTAAAGTTTGTACCATTATATGAGGATTGTTGTTTGAGTGCATTAGAAAGTACCTCATCTCATTAACCCATGGATTATTGGTCATGGTGGTTTACTCTCTTGATTGTTTGGCTTCAGTGGACACTTCTCATATAAGTAAACACTTAGATCAATAGCAAACTAAATGATCTTAAACATGGGTTGAATGAAACAATATCATCTCGGATTAAAAAGTGAGACAAGGCAATGACTAAACAGTATGCCATCTATGTTGACTCAGAATGAAAAAAAAATTGTAAAATAGAAAGTTGAGGCTGCCTTGTCCAATGTTGACGTTGCCTTGAGTAACTCAGTAGATTATTTAAACAATACACCTCTACTTCAAATTCCACCAGCTCCTGTTTTGGCCCCACAAAATCACTCCTACTTTTTTGTAGATAGGGATATAAGTTATGCATCAGATAACTTGTTTTTTCTAATGGTTTTCCTTTATTTTGGATTTTTCTGTCAGTAACACATTATATGTAGAGTGAAAAAACTTCTAATAGTCCTGCTATCTGTCTAACCATCATCATATTTTCTGCACAGAGAATTGTTTCATGTGAAAAATCTCATGTTTCCCATCACCCTCGGGATTTTTGTCATTTTCTACCAATGATACCTGTTTGTTTGCTGGAAAATATTCAGGTGAAAATGTTGAACCCTCGGAACTTGAGGAAGCTGCCATTAGGAGTAGTCTTATCCAACAAATTATGGTCGTCGGTCAGGTAAATATGAAGTGAAATTTCTAATAGTATGTTTGTATAGTCTTTGGATTATTTATATGTTAGATACAACAAGAAGGGTTATGTGCTCCAGTGTTTCAGAGTGAAATGATGTTTTGAGAACATGTCCGAGTTCTCTTGTTCACATTTCTTCATGTACAAGTTCAATTAGCGCACAATCATCCATCTGCCACCTAGATCTTCTTTAGTCTAGGAAAGTTTGAAGGTAATTGGAGCCAAGGCATACTTACATCGTTGCAGATCATGGTCAAATGTTTCACTAGCCTACAATCTACATTCTTTCATTAAGATAAGATAATATATACACATGTGGAGAGAAAACCCTTAGGTACAATGAGTAAGGTCCAAGGTCATTTGACTTTCTCAAATAATAACACTCAAGTTAGAGTACATATATCATGCAAAGTCCAGCTTGTTATGTAGTAGAAAAAAAAACAGGGAAGAGGCTAGTTGCTTAGAAGAGATCAACAAACTGGTCCTTGGATTGAGTAAATGTAATGCAGACTTAATTGGTTGCCCATAACAACATCCCGGACGAAATGATAGTCAACCTCAATGTGCTTGTTCCTCTCACGGAAGACTCGGTTGCTGGCAACAAAGACTGATGCTTGGTTGTCATAGTGCATGAATGTCCATCTTGTTCCTATATATGAATGTCCATCTTAATATATATATATATATATATATATATATATTAGGAACGTGCAGAGGAAAAGGAAAGATGCAACCAATTATGCTGGTAAGTATCGGAACAACTTTATTGTTGGCCGAAGAACTACCGTCCAACGCAACAGCTGAGTTGACAACCCACTTACATAATTAAAGATGCCAAGATGCTTGTGAACACAAGCCAACCACCTCTTCCGTAAATAAAGGAAAATGGGACCCACCAAAAGCAGAAGAAATCATTCTTCATTAGTGGGTTGTCGAGTCGTAACTGACTGATAGAACTCATCTGCAAACATGTCTTCCAGATTAGCTTCAGAGGTATTGCAGGAAATATCCATGTCAAAATTTGCATCGAATTGTGCTTTCAAAAATTGAAGGCACTTCTTCAATTCTCCCTCAGAGATGCGAGGATTCTTTCTAATGAGGGATTCCTTTAATTTGGTGATTGTATTATCACCGAAGATTTCCTTTTGGACCTTCTTGTCCATCTTGTTCTCATTTTCTTTGATGGAAGCAATGATTCCCATTAACTTATCTTTTTCATCAATTCTTTGTCACCATTTCACAAGGAGCCTTCGTGACAGAATAGGGATATATGATCCAATATCATGGGTCAAAACACAAACAACCAATAAACTGTCCTGATTAGGGCTTCTGCGAATCTGGAGGAAGATGAGCACCGGCGAACATCAGGGATAAGAACAACTTATACTGCTCCCGTGAAATCGACACTGATGTCGATGAAGAAGACAACGTCGGTGGAGTCGGTGTCGATAAAGGCGCACCAGGAGGACGTATCTGCTCCAACGATGCTAGTCGATGGTTATATAAATCCATGGTAGATAACAGCCTCGTACTGCTAGCATCCATTGCATCATGCATCATTGTCAGCCTCTCGCTCATGGACAGTTGTAATGCCTTCAGCTCTGTCACGCTGTGCTTTATCGACGCTTTAAGATCAGTAACGCCACTCTCCATCCTCTCGGTCATATCCCTGAGCTCCATGATGCTGCGCTCTAGCATATCAAATCGTGCGATGAGCGTCACATCGTCCGTTTGCGGCTGAGACAGTGGTTGCTTCTCCATCCTTTGCAGCAACTCTTCACGGAGAGATGCAATCTGACGGTCAATGGTCTCCTAGACTTGGACAGACGTCTACGAGGGATGTGAGGAATGCACACTTGCAGAGGAGGGCCTAGAGGACAGCGTCGCAACAAGGGCGACATAGGATCCCGTACTGTAGTATGTACCCCTCTGGAGACCACCAGCGGCGGTCACCCACAGCTCGTCCACCGACGGATCTAGAGAGGGCTACGAGGAAGTACCAGCCTCTCCCGCTGTAGGTGCATTAGCAGTCACCCGCTCACGGAGTCTAAGAAACTCAGCCTAGAAAAGTATGGATACTCAATAATTGCTAATGTCTAAGGTACTTATTACTAACTACATGGATATTTATTTGCATATTTTCTAAGTTATATTAAAATTAACACAAAGTAAACTAATACTTACATAGATCTGCGAGGTCCTCTCATCAATGAGGTTTCAGCCCTTCCGATGGGTGGCCAGGAAGACGGTCACCATGTTGACGTGCTCACCCCTCTATACATGTTAAAAATATATTTAGTACTAAAATTAAACATTTTATCCTACTACCATTTTATTGTACTTGCGTTAAAATAATATATCTGAAATAAAAAACATACCAAACGACGAAAATATTCTGTCATCGGAATCGAGCTGCCACACCACTTTGCTGCCTTTTTCTTAGCCGTCTTGGCCTTCTCAGACCTTTCCTTGCACCTTGGATCGTCGAATCTAGCCCTCATCGCAGTCCACTGCTCAGGTGTGATCCAACCTTGGATCAATTTTCTTTCGCGATCACGAGCCTTCTGGTCATCCATAGCATCACGGATCAGCTTGGCGGCGACGGCAAAAAATATCTGCTCGATCAACTCGGCCCGATGCGGTAGATAGAAATACGTTTGCTACAATAAGTAATTTAGTAAGTTATATAATATGGCATAAATTAGATGATTGATATTAAAATCAAATATACTTACCTTGAAGTGCGCAAACCAGAACGCCTTCCTCTCGTCCGGAGCATCAGAGTAGTTAATCCAAGGGCCACCATAGTTGTACCTCAGAAAGTGGCCCAGACGTCTCTGTACCGACGCGGGACGATATCTATACAGAGATAATTATATTCATGAAAAAGTAAATATATGATGAATAAAGAAATACACGATATATATAATGATAAACCGACTAATTGACTTTGTACCGTCGGTCCAAATCTCCGTTCTCGTCTCGTCCGGAGGTGCGCATGGAGGATCTCGCTGATACGGAGACGGCGTCGGCTCAACCTCCGCCATCTTCTCATCTATCTCCATGGTTCCGTCAGCAGGAGGAACGTTGGACGAGGGAGTAGTCTCAGGCCTGGAACTACTCGTCCCAGGAGTGCTGCCACATAATATCGTCGCAGTCGGAGATGTGGCTGGTCGATTTACTGGAGTACTTAGCGACGATGATCCAGAACCAGCTGTAGGCAGTACCGGAGGAGCATTCCATCTACCTCGGGATCTGCCGAACGCTCTGCATCGTCCTGGCATACCTGATAACAGCATATGATAGAACAAATAAACAGATATATAGTACATCTACAGTGAAAATGTTATACATATCTCACAGTACTAATTGAATTGCACAGTAAATAACTAGTAGTGTCACAAGTCTAAATGTATAGTACATTCTATAGTTAAAATGTAATACATGTCACAAATCCAAATGGATTTATTTTATTTTCAATCATCTTCAGAAAATTTATCTTGTTCGTCTTCATCGTCCTCCTCTTTCTCGTCATCTTCACTTTCATCTACTTCGTTTTCGTCTTCCTCTTCGGATAATTCTACCTCTTCTACATTATTAGTCGTGTAATGATTGACTTCCATTGAGTCCACATCTACAATATTTGTTACAAGAGGTAGCTCGTCCTCCTGATAAGTTATTTCGTCAACGTCAAAGGTATTTCTAGTTTCAGTTTGTATACTACCCACCAATCCGACCTCTCTGTTCCCCGTCTAGGTTAAGTTGTGAAGTACACGAGCTGAGCCTGACTTGATAGGACAAATGGTTCGTAGCCTTGATATCTACGCTTGTAGTATATATCCACAAGACCATGCTTGTCAATTTTTCAATCTTGATCTTTAATCGGATCGAACCATTCACACTTGAATAACACAATCTTAGCAGGTTTTGTGCCATAATTATATGTCAACTCCACAATCTCTCTTAAGATGCCAAATAAATCATTGTCTGGATCGACGTCTTTGTAGTTCGGAGATTTGATAAACAATTATTTTTCGTGGAATCAAGATCCAGGAAGCTATTTCTGATCGGAGCATTTGTTGACTTGAACCTAAACCTATTCACACAGTATCTTGGTCATATTTTGACGGCAGTAATTGGTCCCTTGGCTAGAGTTCTAATAGATTCAGTCTCATGTGTTATTAGACGATCGACCTAAATACCAAAGAAGCGATAGTAAGTTATTTATTGTGCAAGTGCATACAGAAAAAGTAATTACCGAGCTCCTTACACATGCGCTCAACCAAGAAAGAAAATGACGTCGTCTCATTTCTAGTTCTACTTATTCGTCTGTTATGTAGGGTCTAACTGACCTCAGCTCATCATTATATGTGCTGAAAAACTACGAAGCAACAGCCGATTAGTAGCATAATATTTGCTTATACTATTACATTGAGATGACGTAAACGTGGACGTATTAATTACTTACCCCTCTAGCTTCTCCACTTCATCCTCGTCGCAATTGAGTGATATATACAACTGAGCATCCCTTAGCTCGTCGTCATTCAAATATCTCTTCTTCATTTTTTCCGAAGGCTTTCCGACTCATTGAATACTTTCAGTATTGCATCATTAGATTTCTCATATTTGTTGTCGTTTCTCAGAGCTCTCGTTCTATTTGTAGCAACATGAGATTTGACATACGTCGAGCAAAAGTTTGTAATCTCCTCGAGAACATAAGCTTCACAAATAGAACCCTCAACCCGTGCCTTGTTTTTAACCTTTCCCTTTAGGTGATTCAGATGCCGCTCGAACGGGTACATCAACGGATAACCGACAGGCCCACCAACACGTGCCTCATAGGAAAGATGAATTGGCAAATTCTCCATGGAGTCGAAGAATTCAGGAGGAAACGCCTTCCTGAGCTTGCACAGTGGTACCGCAATGTCATTCTCTTGCTTTTCTAGCCGATAGACGAGTAACTTAGTAGAACAAAGATCTCGGAATAATATGCTGAGCTCTGTCAATGGATTACAAACGACCTGCGGTAAGAATTCCCGAATTACAATCGGAATTAACCTCTCCATGAATACATGACAATCTTGGCTCTTCATACCCGTCAGTTTGTTCTTCTTGAGGTCGACGCATCTTCTCAAGTTCGACACGTACCCGTCTGAAAATTTTAGGCTATGAATACACCTACAAAGTCTTCCTTTATCCTCCTTCTCCCAGGAGAAAATTGCCTTAGGCTACTTTAACTTTCCATTTCCCTCCTCTAACAAATGCAACGCAGGACGTCTACATATTTCTTCCAAGTCCAACCTGGCCTTCGAATTGTTTTTTGTCTCCCCCTTTACGTCAATTACAGTATTAATTATGTTTTCAAACACATTTTTCTCGATATGCATGACGTCAAGGTTATGTCTGATCAGATCGGTGCTCCAATATGGCAGTTCCCAGAATATACTCTTCATCCAGTTATGAGTGCGACCAAATCCGTCACAGTTGTACCCCTTAGTAGACTCTTCGATAGCACTTGGTAAATCTTTTCTCTCTTCCTATATCGTTTATCCGGGCCACCTTGGCGGTGGATTGGCCTTATCCACAACGCCGGCAAGAAAAGCATTCATGTTCCTCTGGTTCGGATGATCCTTCGGCAGGAATTGTCGATGACAATCGAAGAAGGACGGTTTGTCTCCGTGTTTCAAATGGAAATTCTTAGTGCGGTCCATGCAATACGGACATGAGTGCTCCATCCAGATAACATTCCATAGGTCGGAAAGTCGTCGATGGTCCACATAAGTGCTGCCCTCATCTGAAAATTCTGCTTTCTAGAAATATTGTACGTGTTGGCACCTACTTCCCACAGCTGATTCAACTCATCTATCAATTGCTGGAAATGCACATCCATATTCCTTTTCGGATTGTTCGGATCATGGATAATAACGGTTAGGAGCATATACGAAGTCTTCATGCACATCCAAGACTGTAGATTGTACGGAGTGACGATCACAGGCCAACACGAATACTGGTAGCGTGAATGTCCGAATGGAGTAAAACTGTCGGAGGAGAGCTCCAATCTGACATTATGCGGATCCGAAGCAAAATCTGGATACTCTCGATCAAAGTGGTTCCATGCTTCTTCATCGGACGCTCCTTCGATCTATTTTCGCCTGTGCCATCTCATGTTTTCTGCAGTCTCCTTCACCACAAATAATCTCTGCAACCGCGGCGTCAAAAGCAAGTAGTGCATCAAATCGGTAGGCTTCCTTGCACCGACAGACCTTCCTCTACCAGTGGCCTTGTAGCGATTAGCACAACAGAATCTGCACGTCTTCATCCTTGTCGTCTTTGTAGTACAACATGCACCCGTAACGACGTGCATCAATTTTCTCGTATCCCATCCAGAGCGATCTCACCATCCTCTTAGATCGGTAGAAGTCTTTAGGCAACTTAGCATCCTCCGGCAAGATCTTTATAATCAATTCCATCCGTCGGTTATAGCATTCTTGCGACGTGTTAAAATCGGACTAGATGTTCAACAATCTTTAACCACCTCCAACGGTGAATGATCCTCACAATTAGGATATAATGGAGTCATTGCATTCTCCAGTAACTCCATGAACTTTGCAGCATCGGCATTTGGTGCCTCCTCAGCTGCATCATAATTATCCGGATTGAAACTAGGTCCGACAGTGTCAAAAATCATGTTCACGCACTCGTCATCGTAATCAGCGTGCATATAACACCCCCATAAGATGGGAAATCCCTTTGCAACATCTGGATCACATCTTCAGTCCTGGGTTGGGAAGAAAACCCACAGTTTAGCTTCATCAATCTCTTTCCCACCCCTCTCAATCGGCGAGGCCTCACATCTGAAAACTATACTTCTGGCGGCCCTTAAGATCAAAACTTGGTCGTGGACATCCATATACGGCTCCACATAAGGCTTTGGCTTCGATGCTAAGACACAAGTTCTCCGTGTGAGGTCCACTGATAGTAATTCGGCGTGAAACCCCTCGAGTATAAATGATGTCACATCCACTTCTGAGTGATATTTCAAGTTGCGACATCTCACACATGGACACTTAATTTTGATGTCGTATATCTACTGAAGTAACACATTGGCAAACTACAGGAACTGTTCCATCCCTGTATGAATTCATCCCATACACCGCATATGTCATCAGGAGGACGGTCGTACATCCACGAACGATGACGCATGTAGTAATTCAGATCTATTTCTAGATACTTCTGCAAAGATGAATAGACATCGTTCAAGTATATTATCCAAATGGATACAAAGATGGATACACTACCACTCACTCAATACCCCATACTCAATAACTTATCCATGTATCTTGGTATATTGATACATACTCAAGTATCTTGGGATACTAAACCAAAACTCAAATATCCTTAGATACTCAATCCTAATATACATACCCTCACTAACACTTAAACACTTAACCTATACTAACTCACTAACACTCACTAAACACACTCAAACACACACACATGTATACAATGTGCACTCACTTGCACATAGTGCAAGTTGCTGCTATTGCTATTGCTTGTTGTTGCTATTACACACACATACACATACATCACTAGTACACCCTACATACACACTCTACTCATGACACTCCAAATATAAGTTACATGACCCTCTGACCGAGGAGGGGGTCGTCGGGGTTGAGGGGAGCCGAGGGGAGTTGTCGCGGCCGAGGGAGACGCTGTGTCCTTGGTTACGCGATACATATACCAATGCCGTGCCACAACCACCCGAACACGAACTCTTGTATCAATGATAGGTTTGACACTGCTCTAACCCAAGTTGGATACGAGTTCTAGAAGAAGCCAATACCGTGTCGTATCTCGGCTTTGAAGAGTCATTCTCGTGTCCGTTTATACGACTTTGCTTCAGTCGAGATCTGCATCGTATTGTACACCATGTCGATACCCAGGGCTGCGTCTAATTAACTCAGATGGCTAACTAGAAGAGAGATAGGGTTAGAGTTAGGGTCTGTGTCATGTCCCGTGTCGTGTCAGTGTATGTGTTCATGTCGTGTCCGTGTTTGTGTCGCCATCATACAAGCCTTTATCCTAGTTTCGTGTCAATATTTGTATATCCATGTCGTGTCTGTGTTTGTGTCAGTGTCATATTAGTATATGTGTATGTATGTGTTGTGTCAGTGTGTTTGTGTCGTGTCAGCAAAAGGGAGAGGGTTAGGGTTACCTGACCCTCTGATCGTGGAGGGGGTCATCAGGATCGTCGGGGCCGAGGGACGCCCGGGCAGGGGGCCAAGGGGGTCGTTGAGGCCGAGGGGCGTTGGTGCAGGGGCCCGTTGGGGGTTGTCGGAGTCGCGAGGGGTCGGGGTCGCCGGGGCAGGGAACCGAGGGGGTTGCCGGAGTCGAGTGGGGTTGGGGCCGCCGGGGCGAGGGGGGGCGAGGGGTGCAGGAAGGAGGGGGGAGATCGAGGTCGCTAAATGTCGCTAATCGACTCAGCAACCGACGTTGCTAAATGTCGCTAATTGAAAAAAAATTCGACGTTAAAGACGTCGCTAAAAATGTCGCTAATTAAAAAATAAGCAACGTCGGTAAAAACGAAACCAAACATCGTTAAATCAAAAAAATCAGCAACGTTTAGCGACGTTAAAGAAGTGTATAGCGACTATTCTTAAAAAAAATCCAATGACAGTCGATAAACGTCGCTATGCGTCGCCAACAACGACGTTTATTTTTGGAGTCGCTAAAATCTTTAACATTAGCGACGTTGTATGACGACGCCGCTAAAAACGTCGCTATTTCATCATATTTTGGTAGTGTCGAAAACAACCCTTATCCTCTAAAGATAAAGACATTGCTTGTAATTATAACTATTGGGATTATATACAAGCTTTCTATAACTCTCTTTAAAATAACTATAGAGAATAATAATAGTTTCTGAACCTTGCTTGAAATTATAGCCAAATGTCTTAAGATTGAGCGTTACTGAATCAAGTAAGTTTGTATCTGTAAGAGATAGACTTAGATTAGGATAAACATTAAAGTAGACTGGTCCATGGCAAAAACTAGTCTGCATAACTCCCATAAAAGAAGGTTGCCAATCTAAACATCTAGCATCTCTTAAAGAAGATATAAATGAAACATTTAACTCTTGTAAAGTAAGAGGTTTTAATGCGACATGTATTAATCCAATATGGATAAAATTATAATTATCATTCTCTTTGTAAGGATCAAGATCCTCATCTGAGAGAAATCTAATAGAGTGTTCGGTATCATTAACCTGAACAGTTATTTTCATAGTTTTAATGGCTATGGCAGACTTAAAGTCTAACCAGCCAATCTTATAAACTTTTTCAAGTTTAACGTTATGAATAGTCCATATGTTTAATTCCTCTAGATCAGAGGAGAATTCGCTCATTTGTGCATTCTTAATTGATTTATCCTTATTAAGGGATTTTTTATTAGCACCAATGGCTAACGGATTACAAATATCTAAAGATAGAGAGGGTCTACTCTACTATTCCTGAAATGGTGAGTACACAAAATATATTTAAAGAATACCACTACTATTAATATGTAATGTTGAAAGGAATTTCTAACTAGTAAAACATAACAAGAACTTAGAGTGCTTCTAAGTCAGTCATAGCTAGCACGACTGTCAACAATTTATGGCACAACACAGCTTATCCGGCCAACACAGCCTATGCGACTTGGGTGTCGTTCCACTAGACGGAGATCATACCCAAAAGTTGTCACTCTAGAACTTAAATGAATTACAGATTTAGAAATTGCTTTGATCATTACAAAGTAAATAATAACGGTATAAATTAAGACATAATTCAAAATTCTACTAACAACATCTCAAAAATAGAGAGTATAATCACCTCAGCCTTGAGCCTTCATGGCTTTGATACCAATCTGGAAGACATGTCTCCAGATGAGTTCTATCAATCGGTTACGACTCAGCAACCCACTAATAAAGAATGATTCCTTCTGCTTTTGGTGGGCCCAATTTTTCTTTATTTACGGGACAGGTGGTTGGCTTGTGTTCACAAGCATCTTGGCAGCTTTAATTATGTAAGTGGGTTGTCCACTGAGGTGATGCGCTGGACGGTAGTTCTTTGGGCAACAATAAAGTTGTTCCGATACTTACCAGCATAATTGGTGGCATCTTTTCTTTTCCTCTGTACATTCTTAAAGTTAGACTTTGTGGAAAACAACTGGATGTCACGGGAGTCTTGGTTGCTTCGTATCGAAGCGTTGTTGTAATATATATAGGGGAAACCCCTAAGTTTGAGTGTGCTATTTTTTAGAGTGTGTTTTATTTTCCTTCCGCTACCTGCATGTGTGTTTCCTTCCCTGATACCGAACACCCTATTAGATTTCTCTCAGATGAGGATCTTGATCCTTAATTTTTCCTTCATACTCCTAATATATATATATATATATATATATATATATATATGAAGGAAAATGTAAGATAGTTGAATAAAATAAATGAACGATCATTATCACGTAGCGCGATAAGCAGCAAAATCTAAAATCCAACCACTAAACTAGTTGGCATGAATGCATAGTACTTGATATCGAAGCATGTGCTGCAATGAAGGAGAACGAGGAGAGAAGCGACTATAAATGAATAAGAAGCTCGTATTCTTCCTTAGAGAGTACCACTGATCGACCTTGAAGCACAGTAGGATTATGGCGTTGACAAAGGTGTGTTAGCAATGCTCAATGGATAAGGGGAGATTTGACTTGTGATTTGTCCAGGCAGGTGTCACGTTCCGGCTCCGCAAAACCGAAAAGTCGGCACTAGACGTGATGCAGTACAAGTCTAAATTACACTTATACAAGGCATGGATGTGCACAATTGATAGTTAATATCAAAACAAGGTTATTGTAGCAAAAGTAAGCAAATAATTAAAATAATTAAAATCACAACAAAACATAAAAAGATCTATTTATTGATAATAGCAGTGGAGTACAAAGACTACCATTGGCCAATTGAATTATGCCAACTTCGCTTACAACTCATGATTAAAACTTATGATTACAAAAGATTTACATTATTTCATACATTATATCCTTTATAACAGAAAATAACATCTTTCATAAGCAATATATTAACTCGCCTAACAATTTCTCAGACACCTCAGAAATGTCCAAGCGATTCTCCGCATCTGTGGAGGAGGGGGTCGACATAGGGAATGTACTGGTGAGCGGGGCCAACCCAACTCACCTAAACTAACACCATATTCATATGAGTATACAATTTTATTATGTGGTCTTTCTATACAAAAGTAGGGTCGATTGACAGTTCATATTTTGATGATATAAAGTAGAAGCATAAAAACATATTCATATCTTTATATTCACCAATATATTATCATAAATTAAGCATCACAAAATCGTCCATGCATCATATTTGTTAAACATACAAACATACAGAAAAGTTATCATTAGTATACAGCATAACTACATGACGGTCACTGGTAATACACCATTTTGGACTATCTATGGTATTACGTCGTCCCCATTACGTGTAACCAACCTTATGGTGGACTCTAATACCCGTTCCATTCTTCTTAAGAAGCGATGCACACGTACTCTTTTTCTCTCAAAGAAGAAAGCACGTGTCTATTCTCTTGGCAGGGAGATTGCACTATCCTCATTTTCTCCTAGGCCGATATGGTCCCGATCTGCGAAATACCGTTCGAGGAATTAAACATTGTGCACAGGTTATCTATGACAATACAAATACGAAACATAACAAACATGGTAATGGGAATCTGAAATTAAATAAATGTAATACAATCTCCATAACATTCCTCCTTCCTCGAGCACCATGCTCGTAATTGTTGGAGTTCTTACTTGGCTACTAGGAAGTTGTCCCATATTTGGAAAAAAACTCCATGTGAGTATCTCAATATATAGCTATGTTTGTATTGTGGTATGCACATGGGGTGTGGTGGCTCATATGATTGTCATGGTGGAATATTTTTCTAGAGGCTATGTTTAAAATTCTCAAAGGAAATATTTATGTTTTTTGTCACTCTTTTTGGGATTTTTATTAGGACCTAGGTCCCGAAGGGACTTAGCGACTCGGACTCGGACTCGGACTCGGACCAAGGGCACAAAGTGGCGCTTTGTACTTTGCATGTACACATCGGGCGCAAGTCGGCACTTTTGCGCTTGGTTGCGTGCACGCTCTTGCGCGAGGCGATCTGCGTGCGGCTACTGCTCGAGGCGTCTATGTGGGGCAGTCTATACAGTGCAGTCTGCATGGGGCTTTGTTCGCGGGGCTGACTGAGTGGGGCTGACTGGCGAGGCTGTCTGTGCTGAGCTGTCTGCGCGGGACTGACTGGCGAGGCTGTCTGTGCGGAGCTACTGCACGGAGCCGCTGTGCGGAGCTGCTGCACGAGGCTGCTGCATGTGGATGTTTGGTTGCTCCAAGGGAGTAATTGCCCATTTATTGGGGTATTACTGTTGTAATCATCCACTTAATGAGCAGTTAACTCCGAATTTACTGCTATTATGGGGTAGTGGGCTGTGAGGGGTTGGCTCTCGCTATATATATCATGTTGTTCTTCATTTTTTTAGGATAGAACACAAAATATACACGTTGTGAGAGAAGCCTTGGTAACGGAGTTGGAGCAACGAAGTGTTATCTGCTCAAGGAGTCACTGTGGTGTCTGAGGAGTTCGTGAAAGGTAGTACTGTAGCATTCTAGAAGTTTGTGATTATGAAATTGCTGATTTCTGGGAGCATATTGAGAGAATATAAGTCGAATTTTGATTTGAGTGACGGTAGTTTTGATTGCCTAATTGAGTGTTTTTCTTTAAGTTTCTATTATGTTCTTTTTTCGTTGTAGCAATTTGTTTGAAGTCACTATTATTTTTCCAGAAGTTAGTTTGTAATTTTTGTTGTCTTGGGAACTTGTAATAGTTGTAAATTTTTGATTTTTTCACGTACTTTTGTATGTTTATTGTATTCTAGAAATAAAAATCTCAAAGCAAGATCCGAACAACGATCTAACTACGAAGAAGGAAAACTGAACCTCTCTCCTCGACACAAGTTTCAACAAACTTAAATTCGACGGAGAGCACTACACCATCTGGAAGAAAAAAATTATTCTTAATCTTCAATTTGTCATCGTTGAATATGTATATGTGTTGATTGATCCAAAGCCTACAATTCCCGAGACTGGAGATGTGCTTGTAATTGCTAACGCGATCGACAGGCAGTACAATTAAAAAGGCCAACAACCTTTGCAAGTTGTTGATTTTTAACGTCAATGATGAGACTATGGCAGAATCATACAGAAAGAAGGTTAACGCAAAAGACGTCTAGGAGTTTCTTGAGACACAATACAAGACTGACGAAAAAATATCCAAGATTCATCTCGTCGACAAATTCTTCAAAATGCAATTTGAGAATGACAAGGTCATGTTGCCTCAAGTTAAAGAATTGCTCAAACTACAGCTAAAACTTGAGGAGGTAGGCATGTGTCAAGAAGACAAGTTCTTGGTAGGGGCTATCGTCTCCAAGCTCCCTTCGGGCTGGAACAAATTTGCTACGGACATGTACCGTAAAAAGATGGGGATCGAACTAGAAGATCTTTTGCACTAGATTTATGTTGAAGATGAAACCAGGAATCAAATCAAAGTGGACACTTTATCCAAACAGTTTGCCAAGGCAAACATGGTGCATGCTGGAGACACCAAGGGGAAGCAGAAGGTTTTCCACAACAACAAGAAGGGCTTCAACCATTTGAAGGTGATCTTCTTTCAAGCCCAAGTCTAATATGACTTGCTACAACTGTGGTAAGAAGGACTACTACAAGAAGGACTACAGGTACAAGTCAGAGCATAAGCAGAAAGATACAGAGCAAGGTGAGCTTAACTTTGTTGCAGTGATTGTGCAGGTTGAGTCATCTAGCATAGACACGGACTGGTAGGTGGACGCAGGTACATCTTGTCATGTATGGTTAAATAAGGACTTGTTTACCACTTACGAATCAACTTTTGAGAATGTTTTGATGACGAACCAGTTCTAAGCTGGAGTTAAGGGCATCAGAACTATGGTATTGAAACTGACTTTAGTGAAGTCTCTTATTCTGAAGGACGTGAAGCATGTTCCTTCCAATGCCAAAAAATATGATCTTTGGGAGTCTGTTGTGCAACCCATGCTTAAGAATAGACATCAATGCAGGCCAGATGGTAATGTCCTACAAAGGAGCATACTTAGGGAAGGATTTCTGTACCGAAAGGATGTTCAAACTTCAAATTGTTACTTCAATTGAATGTATGATGTCTGTTTCTAGCTACTCTAGAGTTATGGCACAATAGACTAGGACACGTTTATTGTAAAAGAATTAACAAGATGTATCTCCAAATGTGAGGATAAGGAGGTGGAGAAATGTGAAGTCTGTCCGCAGACAAAAATAGTAATGAAGCCGGTCAGACGGATGAACCGAAGTACAGTTCTTGGTACACTTAGATATTTGTGACTTTAAGCACTTCTCTACAAAGTCCAGGATGAAGTATTTTATTACTTTCATCAACGACTTCTCGAAGTACGCGTTCATCTATCTTCTCAAGTTGTAGGATAAAGCATTCGAGAAGTTCAAGGACTTCCAAGGCTGAAGATGAACGTCAAACGGAACAACAACTAAAGAGACTTAGAAGTGATCGAGATGGAGTGTATCGTTCCATTAAATTTGCATTGTTCTGTAGAGAACATGGAATTGTCAATGAAATAACTGCTCCGTATATTCTCCTCAGCAACGGAGTTAGAATAAAGAATATACAAGGTTTGAGAGATGTCTTAGCAACGGAGTTAGAGCAATAAAGTGTTATCTGTTCAAGGAGTCAGAGTGGTGTTAGAGGAGTTTGTGAAAAGTGCGGAGAAGCGTTCCAGAAGTTCGTGATTTTGAAGTTGTTGGTTACTGGGAGCATATCGATGGAATATATATCGAAACTTGCTTTGAGTAATGGTAGTTCTGACTACCCCAGTGAGTGTTTTTCTTCAAGTTTCTATTATGTTCGTTTCCCATTGTAGCAATTTGTTTTCAGTCACTATTGTTTTTCTAGAAGTCAGTTTGTAATTTTCGTTGTCTTTGGAGGAGTCTTGTAATAGTGGGAAACTTTCGGTTTTTCCACGTATTGTGTATTTCGGGAATAATAGTAACTCATCTAACTTGGTGATCCATTGGTCCTAAAACATTTCTCGCGAGTCAATGGTACCAAACCATTTCCACAACACTTTCTCGTGAAAACCCAAAATACGACATTACTGAAGAACACTCTTTCAAGGGCCTAATGTCTCATCCGCGTGCACCAGTTCATAATAGATACAAGTTCAATATTTCGAGCAACAACAATAATATCAGTGACTTCCTTTTTCCTTTATCTTTTAATCATGCATTAACGATTATATTCCATAAGAAACAGAAGAGTTCTTTTTATTAAGAGTGAAGATAAAGATAAGAAAAACCAACGCTACTCACCATAATAAATTATCTTTCTGCTCCGATCATGCAGATATCAAATGATTTATCAAAGAGACGATTTGATGTAATGCACGATCTTATTAATTAATATGACCATACAAGTGAGCCATACTCCATTAACCATCCAATCCGACCAAATTAAGCAAGTATGTATCATCGCTAAAATGTCTTAATTTCTAGCACAACTTACATTCTATCAGCTTACTCAATCCAAGAAACCAACACAATGTCTCCGTTGAGAGCGGGCCATTATATAATATAACACTCAAAAAAAGATTCGTTCTCGAAACTTAAAAGAATAAAGTCATCCCAGTTCATGAATTGAATCGTAAAGAAACTTCTCACTCAATTCTGGTTTAACATCCAACAAATTAATAATTTTGGCCAAAAGCGTGAATTATATATGACTGATTACAATCACCCTTCTCTTTCTTGTCGAATACTTGCACAGGTTCTTTAGTACACTAATTCTTCTTGCAGCTCCATTAATTCTTCTTGCAGCTCCATTTGATCATAGCTTACCACTTGGCTTGGATCATGCACCTATTTTAGAAGATATGGAAATATTGTGCATTTCAGCCAATGCCAGTGGTAGTGCGGTCAAATATGCTACATATGCAACTATCTTCAAAATTCTAAAGGAATAAGCACTCTCAATTCAACTTGCCTTTAGCACCAAACCTCATAACTCATCTGCATATATATTCCTTAAGAACACATGATTATTCACTAATTGTTTTGTACAATTAAAGAATCATAACCGCATCCCGTTCTCATATTTTTATATTGATTTCAACCATGTAGAATATTTTGGAGTTCTATTTTTTATTAATAATCTCTTAGTTATATATATATATGGCCTTACAACCCTCCATCTTACATAAAATCCCCTAATACATTCTAATATACCAACACTCCTCCTCAAGATGGGCGAAAGATATTCACTAAGTCTGTCTTGTCACATCCTCTAATCGTATCTACAGAGCTAAGTCTCTTGGTCAGACTGTCTGCTACCTGATCCTTGGTTGTAACGTGGCCTAGCTCCAGTAGTCCACTGTCCAACTTCTCCTTGATGAAGAACCTATCGATCTCGATGTGTTTGGTCCTGTCATGCTGCACTGGATTGTTGGCGATACTGATGGCTGACTGGGTGTCACACCACAGCTTCATCTTGGCTCCTTGATCCAGCTTTAGCTCCACCAGGTAACTCCCAAGGCCATAGCTCTGTACTTCGCTTCAGCTGTCGATCTGGCTACTACTGACTGTTTTTTACTCCTCCAACAGACCAAGTTCTCTCCTACAAATATGCAATAGCCCGAGGTAGACCTCCTGTCATCAGCACAGCTAGCCCAGTCAGAGTCACAGTAGCCCTCGATGCTTACGTGATCATTCTTCCTGAATATCAGCCCATTTCCGGTGACACCCTTCAAGTATCTCAGAATCTGGTACACTGCGTCCATATGACCCTTCCTTGGGTCTTGCATGTAGCGGCTTACCACACTCAATGCAAAGCAGATATCAGGACATGTGTGGCTCAAATAGATCAGCTTGCCCACCAGTCTCTGGTATCTGTCCCGGTCAACTGGTTCTCCAGTCTCAGTATCCAGCTTGAACCTCTGATTGATCGGCGTCGCTGCAGGTTTGCATCCCAACATCCCTGTCTCTGTGAGAAGTTCCAACGCATACTTCCTCTGAGAAAGAACAATCCCCTCTGCTTCTCGAGCAATCTCAATCCCAAGGAAGTACCGAAGAAGGCCAAGGTCCTTCACCTCGAACTCCTTGCCAAGCTTCCCTTGAGTCGGGCAATCTCCTACTCATTATCTCCTGTGATAATCATATCGTCCACATACACCGCATGCATGGTGATGTGGTCTCTAATCCGACGAAAAAATACAATGTGATCAGCGTTGATCTGCCGATATCCCATCCCTATCATCGTCCTCCTGAATCTGTCAAACTACGCTCGAGGAGACTATTTCAGTCCATAGAGGGACTTCTTCAACCTGCAGATCTTGTCCATTGTCTTATCAGTGCAGAATTCTGGTGGTATCTTCATGTACACCTCCTCCACTAGATCCTCATAAAGAAACGCATTCTTCACATCCAGTTGGTGTAGCTTCCATCCACCATTCGCTGCCAAAGAAATCAGGGTCCTGACGGTGCTCATCTTCGCCACTGGTGCAAAAGTTCCGTCGTAGTCAATTTCGTACGTCTGACTGTATCATCTTGCCACCAGTCGAGCCTTGTAGCGCTCAACCTGTCCATTTGGGTTCTGCTTCACAGTAAAGATCCACTTGCATCCGACTGCCCTCTTTTCCTCTGGCAGTTTTATCAGTTCCCAAGTGTGGTTCTTCTCAAGAGCTCTTAACTCCATTGCCGCTTTCCACTTTGGATCGTTCTTGGCAACCTGCCAATTGTTAGGTACAGTAATACTATCCAAAGACAAAAAGAATGCTCCATGAGAAGAAGAGACGTTATCATATGAAACAAACTGAGCAAGGTTCCAACCATATCTATCAGGAGGATTTTTCGCATTGCTGCGAGTGGTCCTTCGTAGTGATAATGGTATGGGAGGGGTAGGAAGAATGATATCACCTAAAGGGAAATCTGGTGGTGGTGGTGTAGGTGTCTCAAGAGTCGAGACGGACGCAGGAAAGGGACTTGACACTGGCACTATAGGTATTGGTCCTGCAGTTTGCTTCTCTTTCCTACTGTAGGTAAGTAACTTCCCCTGAGCCGCGGTCCTAACACCTCTCATCTCCTCCCCCTATTCCTCTTCACTCTCCTCCTCAACCGTTCCTTCATGCCATACTCCTAACCAAACTCTCATCATTCTCCATCTCTCGCCTCATACTCTCAGTGTCAGGTGAGTTGTCCATGGATGAGGTTCCCTCCTGACGGTAGTATGGATCAAGCTCCCTGAAGTGAACATCTTCTTCTCTACTGGTCTCCAGCACGCTTACCCCTTCTGAGTCGTCGAATAGCCCACGAAGACACTTGACTGCTCTAGGGTCAAGTTTTTCAACAAACGGTTTGTTGTCCTTCACAAAACATACGCGCCAACTGCCTTCAACGGGAGTATCCCACTATGCCCCCACAGACTCTGTGGGACATTCATGGCAATCATCATGCTCCTTGCCACCTCCAGAAGGTATTTGTTCTTCCTTTCTGCCACTCTATTCTGTGCTGGTGTGTATGCACAGGTGGTCTGATGCTGTATCCCTTGGGCTGACATGTATTCCTCAAGTGCTTTGTTGGTATACTCTGTCCTATTGTCAGACCTCGGTACCTTCACCACTGCTCTGTACTGAGTCTGGACATGTTTATGAAAGTCCCGAAAACAGGCGAAGACATCACTCTTATTCTTCATCAAATACAGCCAGGTCATACGAGAGGAACAATCAATAAAAGAAACGAAATACTTGTAACTATTCATAGTAGTTGTGGCGCATGGCCCACAAACATCAGAATGTATAATATCAAAAACATAAGAGCTCCTATGGTTCACACTAGCATATGAGCTCCTAGTAAGTTTGCCTAAATCACATACTAGTTTCTCCTTATTTGTTTTCTCATAAATAGATGGATACAACCTACTCAAAATACCAAAAGAGGAGTGTCCCAATCGCCTGTGGTAGAGTATCAGTGTATCCTCGGCACTCATCTTCGGTCCTCCCATTCTTGTCATCTCTGCCACATACACCAATGCCGAATCTAGCTCTTCCCGATCTAGGTACCACAGTCCATCATGCTAAGTGCCAGTCCCAAGTCTTCGTCCCGTCTCCTTCTCCTGGAAGATCACCTTAGGAATATCAAAAGAGACTGCATTTTAGTTGGAGAATTATAGAACTAATGGACAAAAGACTGACTGAAAAAGGAGCATGCAAAACATTGGATAATTCTACTAAACCTGTATAATCGACAATACCCTTACCGACCACTGGCTGGAAAGTACCATTGGTTGTTTGAATGCTGTCTCCCGATGCTAGGTGAGTGTAGGAAGAGAACTCACTAATATTCCCTGTCACGTGTCGAGAAGCACCCGAATCGACAATCCAGTCAGATGATCTAAGGGAAGACATAGATGCAAGGGCGAGTGAGTCGTCGGTACCTTCCGATGGATGGGTATACATGGCAGCGTTGCCTCTGGCGAAGACAGAGGTGGACCCCTCCTCAGTCTCACTCCTCATGTCTCCATTGCTTGACGCTCTCTGCTTTCTCTTGAGTACCTCCAGTATGCCTAGCAGTGCCTGGTCCTCCTCAGTATAGGCACCATCAGTTCCCTCCTCGCCTTCTGCTACTAGCAGGTTCGTCCGATAACCTCCTCGACCACCCCGTCGACCCCCACGACCACGGCCATATCCTCCAAAGTGTCCACGGCCACCACCTGAATCTCCTTTCTTGGGTGGTTTGGTGCAAGCATACCTCAGATGGCCCACCTCCCCGCAGTTGTAGCACTGTCGGGGGTCTCCCTTAGGTCTCGTGCCACCTGAATTGGCAACCGTCAGTGCTTACTTCACTTCAGGAGGATCACCTGTCCATGCCTGCAGCTTGATGCGAGTCTCCTCCTGGATCATGGCCGAGATAGCCTCCTCAAGTGTAGGGATCTTCGGTTGGGCTAGAAGTAGTGCTGTCCTCTGAGCAAACACTGCGGCCAGACCCTTAAGAAACTTCATCGTCCTCTCCTGCAGACATACCTGTCTCTCCTTACACTTTGGGTCCTCGCAGCTCGTCCGATCTGAGAAGTGATCGTAATCCAACCACAGACACTCCAACTCCGTGGCATACTCCTGTACCGTCTTCTCTTCCTGTACGGTGTCGTCGATCTCCCTATTGATCTGGAAAACCCTCAAGCTATTCCCCACACCATCGTAGGTCCTCCTCAACTTCTTCCACACGTTCTTTACCATCTCAAGGCCATCCACTGTGGCGGTGATCGACTGGACTAAAGAATTGAGGAGCTAAATGTATATCACCATATGAGTGGACTTTCACTCGTCGCGTCCTGTCGAGCCCTCATCCGGCTCTGTCTTCTTTCCTGACAAGAAATCCTCCAGTTTTTTTCCTGCAGGGTTCTCCTCACCCGTCGTGACAAACTCAGGTAGGTGGCCGGTCCATCAAGCTTCAGATCGATGGAGGAAAGCTCCAACTTCGCTGGTGTTCGTGTCGCGCTCTTACCAGCCGACAGTTTCATCAGCTTCATCAACGTTGCGACCTCCACAGGGTCCAACTTCTTGATGATCTCCTCCATCGATCCTCCTCTTCTCCGATCACCTCACACCCGTCCCACGATTCATGTTCGTCCTCTTCGTCCTCTCCTAGACCCGATCATGCCTCTCTCCCATAAGATCTAGGCATTCGATGTCAACGTCCGGAACGACCCGCAGGAGACGCCGGGAACCGCTGCAGAAGGCTCCTGCGGGCTCCGTAGAAGTCGCGGCTTCGCGGTGGTGGCGGAAGTGTGATGGCGGCGGCGGCGACGGCGACGGTGGTGGTGGGCGACGGTGGTGGTGGCGCGACAGCGGTGGTGGCGGCTAGGGTTTGGCGGCTAGGGTTTGTGCTCTGATACCATGTAGAATATTTTGGAGTTCTATTTTTTTTATTAATAATCTCTTGGTAGCCTTACAGCCCTCCATTTTACATAAAACTCCCTAATATATTCTAATATACCAACATGCCATACTTGTTGGATCAAGTTCTTGCACACAAGAACACAACGAGTTTTCGCAACACCTTCTCCTTCCTATCCAACTTCGAACATATCGTGTATACACAAATCTTTTTTCAACCATTTCCAAAGTCTCACCAATATCGTTTGAGTCCAACATATCCCAAAATCTTTTACCTTCATCCACAACCTGCCTTACATAAAAGTATTCTTCTCACAATCACTATCCTCTAACCCATAGACACATAAGTTTCAGAAAACTATCAAGGCTAGGCAACTCACCCAACCACCATACCTAAACTCATTCTAAAACCAAGGAACTAACTTAAATCGACAATATTAAAGTCCTCAAGAATTTGTAACGCAATTTCTATTCTTTAATAATAATATGATCCATTCCAGTTTTTATGAGGAACCCGAGAAATTATCACTTTGTTTAGATCTATTTAGTTCTCACCAATCCAATTTAAGAATGAAACCAATTGTTACTTTGATTCCGATTCAAGTTCAAAGTCACAACTAATCCGACAATTTTTCAAAACATTTCTAATTATTCATTTTGAAATCTCTATCACCTTTCCAAGCTTTAGTAGCGCACCAAATATCTAAATCTTAATTATCAATATTTATTTATCCTTAGGAGTGTCCAGTTATCTTGACAAGAATCATCATTTCAAAGCAAGTTCAATCCCCCAATAAGTTGCTCAGTTGGGAAGGCTATTAATCAATTTCCAATCTCCTAAACTGTGTCACATTTGTACATCTTTCAACATTATCCAAGTAGTTCTATCAACATTATCCAATTCCAATATCAATCAAAATTCCCATCGAGTATATTTGCAACCAAGTTCAATTTCAACCATGATTCCATTCCTAAATGTTACTATCGTACAATAGTAGAAACTTTGAGTAATCGAAACTCTGTTTATAGTATAAGTCAAGATACAATCCTTCCAACCAATTTCGTATAATGGTAAAAGTCCGAATCAAGAATTTAATTATCACATCTATAAAGATTCGAATTTTCCAACTTATACACATGAACAATGTCACCTCACTATTAATCAATACATTGTCAAGAACACGATTTCCTAATAATAATCCATCTTATCATCATAATTTTATCTGTCAATTCCAACTTGATTATTAATCAACTAAAGCAATTCAAATATGATCATCCAACCAACCGAACCTAATATTATTTCATTAATCAAGCCAAATTCAATCAATAATAATCCCGAATCTAAAGATCAATTCCTATGCTTATTTCTCAACATATACTAATTAAGTCTCAATTGTCGTCATGCAACATCATTAGGATCGTTCCATTGATCTCGAAACAGTCAGTCTCCAATGCTAGCTATCTCATTAACTAAATTTAATGGTAACTCATCTAAGACGGACAGTCGAGAAAACTATATTCATTTCATATCCCGGCCAAACCATACCCAACCAATCTGAAGGACTCTACCCCCAAACTATGGAAACAATTCTATTATTCTTATCTGAATAACCGGTGTACCAATGCTGACCCACCCGTTAACAAAGGAAACAATCAATGGTCTAGGGTCAAAGTCTATCTAGGAAAAGATCATTTCTCGAAGAACTACATTCAACAAAACTATATTCTTGACTTACACCATAATTGATGAGGTTACTGTAAATTTAACCAAATTCCAATTCGTAAAGCTCAGTTTGTCATCTTCGTAATCATTATTCATAAACTTCAATTTATATCCTTATATCATACTTGATTTCTGTGTATTTAATTTGCTCATGCAACAAGGTTAACTATCCAAAATCATAAATATGATGAATAGTCCATCATTAACGATCTTTGCTCTCAATTCTTTCACAACTTATACTGACTTCTTAACCAATCAATAAGGTAGAGATATTCTGGCAAATCATTCGATTGAGTCTCTTTGCAAAAATTTATTTCAACCAAATTTTGATCGCAATTCACGTTAACCACTACCTTCATCTGCATAGCATTCATCAATTTCTCATAAGGACATTTTACATCGCTAAACTGGGTTTCGTCAAAAATCCACTTATACTATTCCTAGGGTCATATAACTAAACTTACAAGTAATTTCATATTAGAAACCAATCCATCCCGTCTATATAATTAGAATAGCATCAATCAATTGTAGCTCAATGAGTCTATATGCTAAACTAATTGTTATCCATGCGGCTACAATATCCAAGGTCAATGTTTGTCACTTCTTGATACACCTTAATCCTTCAAGCATATATGTACATATACCAAATCACCCATTACATTAAACTCAAGTTCACTTCTCTGATGCTACCCCTTAAACTAGGCATGTGCACAACTATTTTCCACCTAAGGTCAATTTAGTTTTAGACTATCTTAGGTCGAAAGACACAACTTGTCAGGTCTCTTGGTGGTATGTCCAACGAGGATCTCCTCAGTTCTGACTATATGAAGATCTCTCTTTCTCTTCTTCTTATAAGTTGAGCATGATGATTTCATCACCATACTCAACTTGGGGGGTAGAAAATATGGAGATAAAGCGACTAATATGGTACAACAGTAGCACCATATGATGCAAGATGGCTATGAGATCAGAGTCAGTAACAACTGAAGGTGTAGACGGGCGGAAATTTAGAACAAGATAAAGAAAGAGTGTTCGGCGACTGCGTTGGACAACTTGAGTAATGTTGAGTTAGTTGATTGTTTGAGTCAGTTTGTATTGTTTGATATTTTCTTATAGCACATGTTACATTTTCAAGTTTTGGGGAGTGTACTGTCAGTAGGGGACCGTAAGTATGGTCATGTTAGTAAGTTGGGACACTCCATTTTCCGTGCATTCTAGGATTAACTTAGGAATGATTTCTTAGGATTTCTAGAAGATTGACTAAATGTAATAAATCAATCCTAGGAAATTGTTCCTAAAGTAATTCTAAAATGCACAAAAATGGTGCAGACCGAAAATAATAACCTAGTCAACTATTAACCTCATACTTCTAGAATATGTGCATTGCTTGAACCAGACCATACATCCCAACTTTCGTCCTCTTCTCTTATATTTCTTTTTCGCTTACTTCTTCTTTCTTATATGCATGTGGTACATCCCTTTGAAGCTTCAAGCCGTTTCTTCTTTACTCCAGAATCCAGATATCCTGCAGGCAGATTATATTCTATACTGGAGTGTTTATGCCTTCCTTATGTTTGTTATGTTCCTTACAGAAATCCCTTGAGTAGGTCGTTAAAGTTAATAGTTCCATTTGTTCAACTTTATCTATCTTATTTCTTATATGGTGTTCTCCAGATTGTGCACAGTTAGTTTCTTCTTTCTTTGACAAGTTAAATTTTGTATTAGTTACTTCCTAGGTCTTGCATCTTAATATTTTAAGATCCTGCCTAATTGTTAATGCCCACACTACCCGCTCCAGCTAAAGCAACCTAGTGTGGATTTAGATGTTATTCCCCCATCAGATTTTCTTGGGAAGTATAAACTTTTGTACACTAACATCATAGGAAGCATTATGCAATTTCCTTCATAGGTATATTTTATCCGGTAGACTTCTATTTACCAACTCACCCTTGAGATTTATTTCTTTTCAAATCTCTACACTCTTCTTTGTTAGTGATAGAAGGTTAAGGAAAAACCTACTGAATATGCATGCAAACATGCCTGTTTGTCGCCCCTCATCAAGGTTGTTATATCTTACTGTTAAGTTATTCCAAGTATTATCTTTAGGTTTGTTGTACTTTAAATTTAAATATTTGTTAGCATATAACTTGAGGCTTATTCCAATTGATTTATTGTATTGCTTAGGTTAATGAACTTCTCATAGTATTGTGGAACAGCTTTAGTTCTGGGTGACCTCTAATTGCTGATAATTTTGTAGGATCAACGACGGCTTGGTGCTCTTATTTTTCCAAACAAGGATGAACTTCTGACAGTAGCAAAAAAGCTATCAGCTACAACTGATGACTCCATTGAGCTAAGTCAAGAGAAAATTATGAGTCTTTTGTATGATGAAGTAAGAAAATGGTAAGAATGACAATTTTGAATTCTCATACACAGGAGTAATTCTTGAATTTGATTTTTAGTCTTTGTTGAAATTAGTTGATTATTTTATTGATCGTCTCATTGGCATTATATAGCCTTACAGTCATTAATACAATGATCTCAATCATTATGACAATAATCTCATAATGGAATATCCTGTGACATATTCTGGCATCCCAAATATGTCCTCAGGATATTCCCATGTGCTTATACTATACTTAAATATGACACTCAACATACCATATCAACACTCTCCCTCAAGATGGGTGAAAGATATTCACTAAGCCCATCTTGTCACATCCTCTAATTATGCTCACTGAGGCGAGTCCCTTGGTTAGTCCATATGCTACTTGATCCCTGGTTGGAACATAGCCAAGCTCCAGTAATCCACTACCCAACTTCTCTTTGATGAAGAATCTATCAATCTCGATGTGTTTGGTCCTGTCATGCTGTATTGGATTGTTGGCGATACTAATAGCTGACTGATTGTCACACCACAGCTTCATCTTGGCTCCTTGATCCAGCTTCAGCTCCACCAGCATATTCTTCAACTATAGCAGCTCTGCAACTCCCAAGGCCATAGTTCTGTACTCTGCTTCAGCTGTCGATCTGGCCACCACAGACTGCTTCTTACTCCTCCAGGAGACCAAGTTACCTCCTACAAATATGCAATATCCCGAGGTAGACCTCCTGTCATCAGCACAACTAGTCCAGTCAGAATCACAGTAGCCCTCGATGCTCACGTGATTGTTCTTCCTGAATATTAGTCCCTTCCCGGGAGCACCTTTCAAGTACCTCAGAATCTGGTACACTGCATCCATATGACCCTTCCGTGGGTCATGCATGTAGCGGCTCACCACACTTACTGTAAAGCAGATATCATGACGTGTGTGGCTCAAATAGATCAACTTGCCAACCAGTCTCTGGTATCTGTCCCGATCAACTGGTTCTCCAACCTCAGCATCAATCTTGAACCTCTGATCTATTGGTGTCGTTGCAGGTTTGCACCCCAACATCCCAGTTTCTATGAGAAGGTCCAGTGCATACTTCCTTTGAGAGAGAACAATCCCTTCTGCTTCTCGAGCAATCTCAATCCCAAGGAAGTACCGAAGAAGGCCGAGATCCTTCACCTCGAATTCCTTGCCAAGCTTTCCTTTGAGTTGGGCGATCTCCTGCTCATCATCTCCTGTGATAATCATATCGTCCACATACACCGCAAGCATGGTGATGTGGCCTCCACTCCGACGGAAGAACACAGTATGATCAGCATTGATCTGCTGATATCCCATCCCTATTATCGCCCTTCTGAATCTGTCAAACCACGCTCGAGGAGACTGCTTCAGTCCATAGAGGGACTTCTTCAACCTGCAGACCTTGCCCACTGTCTGATTGGTGTCAAATCCTGGTGGTATCTCCATGTACACCTCCTCCACTAGATCTCCGTGAAGAAACGCATTCTTCACATCCAGTTGGTGTAGCTTCCATCCACCATTCGCTGCCAGAGAAATCAGAGTCCTGACAGTGCTCATCTTTGCAACTGGTGCAAAGGTCTCGTCATAGTCGATGTCGTACGTCTGACTGTATCCTTTGGCTACTAGTCGAGCTTTGTAGCGCTCAACCTGTCCATCTGGATTTTGCTTCACTGTAAAGACCCACTTGCATCCAACTGCTCTCTTCTCCTCTGGCAGTCTCACAAGCTCCCAAGTGTGGTTCTTCTCCAGAGCTCCCAACTCCTCGTGCATTGCCGCTTTCCACTTTGGATCGTTCTTGGCAACCTGCCAATTGTTAGGTACAGTAATACTATCCAAAGATGCTATAAATGCTCCATGAGAAGAAGGGATATGGTCATAAGAAACAAACTGAGCAATATCCCAACCATATATGTTTGGAAGATTTCCTGCATTGCTGCGAGTGGTCCTCCGTACAGATAGTGGTGTGGGAGGAGTAGAAGTAGGAGGAATGATATCTTGTGAAGGAGGGGGTATCACCTGAAGGGGGGTTGGTGTCGGTGCCTCAGGAGTTGGGACGAACGCAGGCAAGGGACTTGGCACTGGCACTGTCGATACTGGTCCTGCAGTTTGCTTCTCTCTCCTGCTGTAGGTAAGTAACTCTCCCTGAGCCGTAGGCCTAACACCTTCACCTTCTTGTCCCTTCTCCGTGCCTCCATGCCAAACTTCTAAATCGGTTACCACCAAGTTTTCCATCTCCCCCTCTCGCCTAATACTGACAGTATTAGGCTTGTTGTGTGAAGTTCCGTCCTGGCGGTAGTATGGCTCATGCTCCCGAAAGTGGACATCCATACTGACAAACTTTTTCTTCTCTACTGGACTCCAGCACACATACCCCTTCTGGGTCGCCGAGTAGCCTAAGAAGATGCATTTGACCGCTCTAGGGTCAAGTTTCCCAACTGATGGCCTGTTGTCCTTCACAAAACACACACACCCAAACACCTTCAGTGGGAGTATCCCACTATTATTGTCTTGCAATACCTCACATGGGGACTTCCATCCGAGGACCTTCGAGGGCATCCTGTTGATGAGTTGAGCTGCTGTCAACACTGCATGCCCCCACAGACTCTGTGGGACATTCATGTCGATCATCATACTTCTTGCGACCTCCAGAAGGTGTCTGTTTTTCCTTTCTGCAACTCCATTTTGTGCTGGTGTGTATGCACAGGTGGTCTGATGCTGTATTCCGTGTGCTGACAAGTATTCTGCAAGCGTCCTGTTGGTATACTCCATTCCATTGTCAGACCTCAGTACCTTCACAACTGCTTTGTACTGAGTCTGGACATGCTTATGGAAATCCCGAAAACAAGCAGGTACATCATTCTTATTTTTCATCAAATATAACCAGGTAACACGAGAGGCACACTCAATGAAAGAAACAAAGTACTTATAATCATTCATAGTGTTAGTAGCACATGGACCCCAGACATCAGAATGTACTACCTCAAAAGCAAAAGTGCTCCTATGACCCGTGCCAACATATGACTTCCTAGTAAGTTTTCCTAACTCGCACGCATCACATACTAATTTCTCCTTTATTTGTTTTTGCATAAATCTCTGGATACAACTTACTTAGAGTATCAAAGGAAGAATGTCCCATCCTCCGATGATGGAGTATCAAGGTATCCTCAGTCCTCTGCTGCAGTCCTTCCATGCCAGCCTTCTCTGCCATAGATACCAATACTGAGTCCAGTCCTTCTCGATCTAGGTACCACAGTCCCTCATGCCAAGTGCCAGTCCCAAGTCTTCGTCCTGTCTCTTTCTCCTGGAATGTCACCTTAGGAATATCAAAAGAAACAATGCATTTAAGTTGGAGGATTATAGAACTAATGGACAAGAGACTGACTGAAAAGGATGGAGCATGTAAAACATTGGATAATCTTACTGAACCTGTACAATTAACAGTACCCTTACCGACCACTGGCTGGAAAGTGCCATCAGCTGCCTGAATGCTGTCTGCTGATGCTAGGTGAGTGTAGGAAGAAAACTCACTAGCATTCCCCGTCACATGCCTAGATGCTCCCGAGTCGATAATCCAGTCTGATGATTTAAGGGAAGAGATAGACGCAAGGGCAAGTGATTCGTCAGTACCTTCTGATGGATGGGCATACATTGCAGCGTTGCCCTTAACAAAGAATGAGGTGGACGTCTCCTCTGTTCTACTTCTCATGTCTCCCAGTGCCTGGGCAGTAAAGGTGCCATCAGCTTCTCCGTTCCCTTCTGATATCAGGAGGTTCGCCCGATAACCTCCTCGGCCGCCTTGTCTACCCCCTCGACCACGACCACGTCCTCCATTATATCCTCGTCCGCCGAACGGTCCTCGTCCACCACCTGAATCTCCCTCCCTAGGTGGTTTGGTACAAGCATACCGATGATGACCCATCTCCCCACAGTTGTAGCACTGTCGGTTATGCTGTCAGAGCTCTCCTTTAGATCCTGTGTTACCTGAGCTGGTGATCGCTAGTGCTGACTTTGCTTCGAGGGGACCACCTGTCCCGGCTTGCAGCCTGATGCGTCTCCTCCTGGATCATGGCTGAGATAGCCTCCTCAAGGCTAAGGATCTTTGGTTGGGCTAGAAGTAGGGCCGTCCTCTGTGCAAAAGCTGCAGTCAGCCCTTTGAGGAACTTCATCGTCCTCTCCTGCAGACACACCTGTCTCTCCTTATACTTAGGGTCCCCGCAGCTCGCCCGATCTGAGGAGTGATCATATTCCAACCACAGACGCTCCAACTCCGTGGCATACTCCTGCACCGTCTTCTCTCCCTGTACGGTGTCATCAATCTCCCCCTTTATCTGGAAGACCCGTAAGTTGTTTCCCACACCATCATAGGTCCTTCTCAACTTCTCCCACACATCTTTCACCATCTCAATACCGTCTACTGTGGCGGCAATAGACTGGACTAAGGAGTTGAGAAGCCAGATGTAGATCACCATATGAGTGGACTTCCACTCATCGCGTCATGTCGAGCCCTCGTCTGGCTCTGTCGTCTCGCCCGTCAGGAACCCCTCCATGTTTTTTCCTGCGAGGGTTCTTCTCACCCGCCGTGACCAACTCAGATAGGTGGCTGGTCCATCTAATTT
Source organism: Iris macrosiphon (assembly GCA_036927795.1). Taxonomy (NCBI): domain Eukaryota; kingdom Viridiplantae; phylum Streptophyta; class Magnoliopsida; order Asparagales; family Iridaceae; genus Iris; species Iris macrosiphon. The sequence goes on from JAYESA010000006.1 coordinate 118,195,847, forward strand.
CAGATCGATGGAGGGAAGCTTCAACTCCGGCGACGTTCGTGTCGTGTTCTCACCAGCCGACATCGTCAACAACTTCATCAACGTCGCCACCTCTGCAGAATCTAGCTTCTTGATGATCTCCTCCATCGATGCGTCGTCGTCTATCCAATCACGTCACGTCCGCTCCACGACTCACGCTCGTCCTCGTCGTCCGCTCCTAGATCCGAACATGTCCCCCCCTTTTTTTCAGATATAGGCATCCCTATTAGGCGTTGTCTCGTGCTGGTGCGGAGGAGGCGGCAGCACGCATGTCACAGCCGCCGTCGCAGCAGCAGCAACAGCCGCAGCAACAGTAGTAGCCGCAGCAGTAGCGGGACGGGGCAGCAACAACGAAGGGCGGCCTGCGAAGGGTGGAGAAGAGAAGAGAAGGGAAGAAGGGGGGGGCGTGGAAGAGTTCGGTGGAGGAGATCTAGGAAATCCTCCTGTGGGTTTGTGGAAGCTTGGTGACGACTAGGGTTTGTGGAAACGTGGCTCTGATACCATGTTGAAATTAGTTGATTATTTTATTGATCGTCTCATTGGCATTATATAGCCTTACAGTCATTAATACAATGATCTCAATCATTATGACAATAATCTCATAATGGAATATCATGTGACATATTCTGGCATCCCAAATATGTCCTCAGGATATTCCCATGTGCTTATACTATACTTAAATATGACACTCAAGATACCATATCAACACTCTTCAATATAATATAATTTGCTTGGTTAGTTACAATGGTCCTTTTTTCCTTATAGTTTTTAACATTGGTTTTCTGATGGATTTAGTTTAGCATGTGAGGATTGGTTTCTCATCTTTCATCATCCTTGTGAAACTAACCAAGCTTTTTATAACCAACTTTTGTACAGTGGACTGGTTTATGTAGAAGAGTATAGGAAGTGAAAAATGGATACTTTATTGAGGGGGTATGAACCAAATCGATATGGGTCTAAAAGACAGTCTAATAAAAAAATAAAAAAAATTGCATGATACTCTCTTAAACTCTCCTGCAAGCTGTAGCATAGATGTCAAGGAAGTCCAGATTTTAGACTAATTGTAGGAACAAAGGTCGAGGAGAATTCTTGGTGAGGATGTCAGCCGAGATGTTTTATTGAGGTAGTATGAACTCCTATTTGTATGATTAGGATTGGCTCCCCTTGTAATAACATTAATGGATATGAGACTAAAAGAGATCGTCTATTAAAAATTAAAAGAGAGACATGATACTCTCTGACACTCTCTTGTAGCGTAGATGTCAAGGAATCCCTGCTTCTATACTAATTATAGGAATAAAGGTCGAGAAGTCTTGGTGAGGATATCAACCAAGGAAATGTCTGGATGAGTCACATAAGATAGAAATGTTTTCTGATGAGATAGTGATACTTGTTAGAATCTTGGAGAAGTGAATCAGAAGTGGAGGTAATATGAGAAATGGAATTTTCTGATCGTAGGAGTTTTGGCGGTCGACAACCAAGTCTGTCTGTATCTACCAAGTGATCTGAGCAACACTTCTGCTGAAAATTAAGGAATCTTCCTTACTTTACTGTAAATAAAGTTATACCAAGAGAAAAAGAAAACAAAAAAGGATAATTGTAGAGAGACAAATATGAAAATACTATCATATATATTGTTTTCACTTGCAGGATAAACCACACATGAACTCTCATTCTTAAATTACTGAAATATCATTGTGGCAAATGACAGCAAAAGAAGCTTTACTTGGGAAATTGTAGAGAGAGACAGAAATAAGTCACGTGAACCTCAAAGTTGTGGAGTACCCAAATGACGAAGCAGCCGACCTTTTGACAATAAACTAAGAAAAGCAAGGAGGTACAGAAATGCCAGAATGTAGAGAAGGAAACATTGCTTGGTGAGGCTAAGAGAGCCAGAGAGTCAAGGAGAAGTATACAAGTAAAATGAATTTAATTATTCAATTTACTTGGGGATGCAAAGAGACTGGAAGAGTAAACATGGAAATGATTGATGACTTGGGGGAGAAACATACAAGAGTAATTATGGAAATTAATCTATATTTTTTTCATTTTAACTCTGTAAAAGGTGGTTTTTTAATTTTTGTATCCTTTATGTGTCCATTGTCTTTTTTCATACAAAAGAAAGACACACAAAAATAAAGTCTTGGACGTGTTTGTGTGTGTGTCATTATTTTTAAGTTTTACCTTTTATATTTGACTTGTATCCTTATTTTAAACAAAAATACTATTAAAAGTGTCTAACACGTATTAAGAGAGTATCCATATCCGCCTCGTGTCCATATTCGAAGAGTGATTGTGAATATGACTTGTAAAAGGGAAAATACAAGATTCATTAAAATAAAAATAAAGAAACCATTGTTTTTTCTTCTTCTTTTTAATCGTCCGTTTCGTGCCTACTCGTTGGAAGTGAGCGTCCAAGATCACATTACCCATGATCATACATCCGAGATTGTGTTGCTATAATAATATGATCTTTTCCATGGCTCTAATACCATGTGTTTTGGAGCTCTAGGACATGTTTACATAGGAATAATATTTGGTGCAATGTTTTTATGGCTCTTGTTTCAAAGAGAAATGGCTAACTCCTTGATGGGTTGGGCTTCAATTCCTCTGGATCGGCTGAGAGTTGGGGATGATGCACTCTGCCGGGCTGGAAAAGCCGTTGTAATTCTCATGTGCCACACGCACAAAGGAATCACACTAAGGTGGGGGGATCTTTATTGGAAACCCCTCCGACAATCAAGTCAGAAAGCGGAAGCCGATAGATTAAAAGTATGGAAATCAGTTAGACAAGAGTGCATATTTCGATTTACGTTCCCTTAGGACTTTCTTATAGACGTATAGGCGGGGTAGGCCAAGTTAATTTTTGTTACCTGTTTTGCCACTATGGGCTTTAAGGATGGCGTTTAGCCAGCTTGCTCCATTTTTTAGTAGATTTAATAATTATCAGCAAATGATTTATGATGACATGATGATGTCATACCCGATGGACCATTTGGGCTATTGGGCCGAGAGGCCGGTATATAATTCAGGCAAAAATCCCCACATTTAACAGCTCTGGTATATGCCGTAGGCATAGAGATGGGGAGAAGAGATTGTGGGTACTACTATGATAGAGAATTTTTTTTTTTCTTTTTAAAGAAAACCAGCATACTCTTGGATGAGAGTTTGTTCTTATTTTTAAGTCAAGAATAAAAAGATAGCTCAATATAGAAAGACTCCTAATTATCAAGAATACAAAGGAAGACTTGCTGGAAATGTACTCTTAATTCAATCTACAAAGATAGACCGGATATTTTATGATTAACTAAATCTAATGGACTCAAATAACAAAGATATCATAGAAATTAATCCTAAATTAATTCTAAAACACACTATTTCGGTGTTGACTAAAAATGTGGCTTGACCGAAATTCTGTTTGTGGACTGGAGTACCGGTTTCTTATTTCCAACACCATCCAAATGCCATTTTGATGGTGCGAGTGAGATTTAAACCCCAAATCCCTAGCAAGACCACAAAGGCTTTTGCCACTGGACAGACTATAATGGCACGCATAAATGCTTGGGTGCCAAAACCCTCTTTAGATTAAACTAGTCCCCTCGAATGTAACCTTCATTCAACTTTCTCCAATATGGTATGCTACTTAGCATAAAATATGGTATTTTAGGGGTGTTGCTTCTTTGAACACGTAGGTAGAATTAAGCACATTAATCCAGAACAGGTCATGCTTTTCAAACAAATATCTCGTTATCTACACCCTAGCATTCAAAATGACAAACAACTGGTTAAAATGTACCTGACCCACAATTGGCTAATAGCAAACTATGTTAAAGGTGCAGTTGAAATACCAGACCCATTAAATCTAGCAACTGAATTTGTTAAAGCTGAACTCAATCAAGCCCATTACACAAGAATATGGATCTTGTTTTAACAGTCTCCTTTGGTTATCTCGTTTTAACAGCTCTCCTTTGGTTATCTGTTTAGCATAGTTACAGTAGGTCACTTTCTCTCGTTTGTGTAGAAGGCTATTTTACTTTGGAACCTTTAGTTCCACGATTTGGAACAAAAGTCCCAACTTGGATCTAGGGCTTGTGTCAAGCCCATTAGTCAGATACTGTTGCTGACAATATAGTAGCATAGTAGTCATCGTAAGAGGTCTTTTTTCTGACTTACATTGGGAAGTTGCTGGTGATATATTCTTTAACCATTGAGTTTGTTTGGGTCATGTACTTGGTGTGGGTTCTTTTTTATTAACTTCATTGCAAAATCATTTAAAATTGTAAGAGAAGTAACTGTACTGGTGCCAAATGTTGCCATTGTTATAGTATAATAAAGTATGGTCATACTAATAGTGATAGCAAATTGATAACCTTTAAGCAGATAGCATTATTCTCACTTATGAGGATACATACTTCCGCTAGAATGTGCACTATTCTTAATTGCTTAAGAAGTAGAATCTATGTTGATGGCACTTCTTTTACTGCTTTAATCTTATTGCAGGACTTCAGGTAGCTCTTTCCAAATTGGACCGATACTAGTGGTTGAGGAACCTTTTACGGTATAATTCTGAAAAAAAAAACCTGGCTTTTGATCCTCTGTAATTGTTTGGCATCATTTTGTTTTCATTTCGGTTTACTTTCGTGTTCAGATTGAGAATGGTTTGATGACCCCAACAATGAAAATAAGAAGGGAAAAAGTAGCTGAACGTTACCAAGAAGAGATTGCAAACCTATACAAGTAGTAGTACATGGTCCTGGTAAACAATGCAGTAACTTTTCACAGGAGGAACTAGTTTGTGATGGTTTCCCACGAACGATGGAACAAGTAGAGCCGGCATGCACAAATGGGAAATGACTTGAAATGTGACTTTTCTGGATAATTTTGTCCCGAATAGTTTATTCTTAGACAATCATGTCCCTAGGTATTTGTTCAGAGTCTGAGTCTATGATCTATTTGCATATACTTTTGGTGTTCAATGGATCATGTTTTCAGATATGTTCTTGTGAATTGAAGTTTCTGATTTGGTGGCATATACTTTTGAAGTTTTGTTTTATTTAGCCTTTTAAGATTACGAAGCACAATGTGTTTAGCCTTAGAAAACGCTAATTTGCACTAAAATATCCCAAATTGTCCAACTTTGGCACTTCAATATCTTGTACTTCATTTTTTGGCAAGTTGATGATACCTTATAGGTTTCTTTTTCACTTTAATGCCCTGAGCTATCATTTTTTTTTTGCAGTAACATGTCACTTTTTTTTTGTAAGTGGGAGCTGGGATTGGTGTAAGTGGGCATGGTTGTATGAAGGCCTTTGATAAAGACACTACAAAAAAACTTGGGGCTAGCCTAGTATTGGTGCTAGTCCAGTTAAAAAGAATTTTTACTCAGGCTAGCACAAATTTTACTAGGACTACTCACCATCTTTACCTTCCTCCTCCCGCTCCTCCTCCACCCCCACCCCCTTCGCCTCTCCACCTCCCTCCTCCTGCTCCACCCCCACCCCCCTCCAGCCTCTCCTACTCTCTCCTTCCACGATTCTTCGTCGCTCCGCATCGTCAACCTCGTCATTGATCGCGTGGACGCCGTCGAGCGGTACTTCGAGCACATTTTTCAGTCGTTCGAGGAGGAGGAGGTGGTGGTGGGAGGAGGAGGTGGTGGCGGGAGGAGAATTGTCACGATCCGCTCCCGGATATTCGGGCACGAATACGTGGGTAGCCTACGTCGCAGAATCGGCGGTAGAACGTTGTCTGTGTCATTTCTAACCATCTAGCATCTCAACAATATAATATGGTACTTGTCAATCATTTCAACTCCAAACGGAGGAACAAAATGGTATCTCACAATATAACTAAACTCAATCACAATGCAAACTAAGGAAGATAAGTACGAATGGAATAGCGAAGGGAAGAATAAGATATAAACCACAAAATGAAATAATATACAACCCAAAGAATCTCAATAATATAATATAATACAAGTCCAACACAAATAAACTAGACCTTCTCGGGCTCTGCAACTAAGTCCTCCTGGTCTACCCAATGATTCTCTAAATATACACCGTCCTGGGGACTGTAGAATGGGGACACTGCTCTATAAGCCAATCATCTGGAAAAATATATCCAGTCAGGATTGGAGCGAAGTACATACCTCTGAAAGCAGTTTCAAATACATAATCGAGCATATATAACGAGTAATAGAAAATGACACAAGATGCACAAGTAGTATGAATGTACAATACAGGGAGAACAAGCAATAAGCACAATAAGAACTGGAAGGTAAATACAGGAATTAAACTGCAAGTAGAAAACAAGAATAATAGCTATGTGATTTAGAGTGCAAGTTCGTTATGTGATCGGTTTAGGTTGCACATGAGGTATGAGGTAACTCCATTATACGTGAGGTGTATAATCGACATGCACATGAGATCAATAGGGCTTTGATCACATAACCAACTCCTACTCCCCCTCCCCAACCAATACTCATGGATCCAGTCACGACACGTTACGTACATGAACATGATATATTCACACTAGCACACGAAATAGTGGATGCACAAGAAGCACATGAAAATCAATATCTGTAAGCCCCCTGATTTTCAGAATTTTAAATTTGGATTTTTCCCCAAATTATCTGAATTTTCGGGAATCGTGACCTAGGCCTTTGTTGATTCCAGGATTTTTTAATTGCGGTTAATTCCTACCAAAATATTATGGAAATAATATTTTATGGTGTAAAACGGAAAACCGGACGCATGGCATTTTTCGGTGAGTTTATTGGACTCCGGAATGATTTTTAAAGCCCTAGAAACCAATTTAGAATTAAACCGAATTTAAATCCGTGCCAACGCCCGAAATCCCCATGAGAGCCGAAGCCAAGCCCAAGGAGCGTGACCCAGCCCGAATCCTAGGTCTAACCCTAGTACAATTCCTGTAATGTATAAATACCTACTTATTTTCCTAGTTTTCTCCACAAGTAAAAAGAAGAAAAACAGAAAAATTTATCCCCAAATCCCTAATTCCTAATTACCTAACCCTAACCCTAACCCTAACCCTAAGCCGCCGGCCGCCTGTTCCCTCGCTGCCCCCGCCTGACTCCAACGCCTCCCGCCGCCGCACTGCCCTCGGCATCCCTCACCTCCTCCTCTCTTCCCCATCCTCTCCGCCCAACGGCGAAGCCGCTGAACCGGAGCCCGACAGCGCTGCCCTCGTCGTCCTTCCCCGTTCAGAGCCCCACCTGAGCCCTAGCTCCTCCGCCGCCCCTCGAACCCGACGCCGCACCTCCGTCATCTCCCCTCCTCGCTGCCCTCCGCCGGTGACCGCCTGGGCGACTCCTCTCCTCCAGCCGCTCGGAAGCTCCGCCCCTAGACCTCACCGGAACCCAGCCTCCCCCGACTTCAGAATCAGCCTTCCGCCGCGTTCAGCACCACCCGGCGACACCACCCGACCCGCTGACAACCTCGCCGCACCTCCAGAACCTCCTCCCTCTTCTCCTCCCTCCGATTCGGATCATCTCGACGCTGAACCCGACTCCAGCGACTTCCGCTGCCCTCCAGCACCAGGTCCGGCCGCCAACGAACTCGCCGACCTCTCCAGACCGAATCCGGCGACTCGGACATGACACAGAACCCGTGCCCTAGCCAGGACATGGCCGACACGTCCAGGACACAAAGTTGACTCGCGGACACGAGTAAATCAGATTCACGGGGCCCTGTTCAGGCAGCGTTTTCTCTCACCTCGTAAATCCGTTTTCAATTCCGTCAATTGCGTTGCGAAGCCTGTATGACCCTCTCGGTGCCCATGCAACCTGCTCGGTGCATCGCGTCCTGTGGTGATCGCAAACCGCGATCCAAAAACAGAAAAACCAACGCCCCGATTCACCCCGGAACTGGGTACGCCCCGCCAAACGGGACGACTTGGTCGCACGCGGTCTATACCGAACCATGCGCGTCGTTGATACGGTCGTGTGGGATTTCGCAGAAGTCGATTCGGAGGTGCGTGCACCCCGGAATCAACGCGTATCCGCCGACGACACCCCGTATCCGTCCTTTCTGGAACGCGCTGTAACTTCGTGTACACACGTCGGATCGAGACGAAACTAGCACCATCGGACTCGTAGCAATACGCTGGTCCTGTGAGCCAAGTTTGGTTCGATTCTGAGAACGTTGACAGAATCGCGTATCGTGGGCCCCATAGGCTTCACTTGACGGGCGATTTTGTGATCGGCTCATCGGAATCCAATTCTGGAAGTTCCGTTGGGTTCGTATCATCGTTCCTGACTTGTAGACGCTGAGTTTGCGGAATTTGGAGACCTTTGACCCTGACGCGCTTTTCGGTGCAAAGTGGCCCACATGTGGACCCCGCTTTGGGCCGGAAATGACCTTTTTGCCCCTGTGTCCAAATTGGACTCAAGTACAGGCGTTTTTAGCTATTTGATATTTTCTGAATCTAATGGTAATGTTTATTTCAGCAACCGGAGTAGTACCTGCAGACCACACTGAGACCAGAGCTACAGTTGGAGCCAGGACCCCAGGCAAGTGTACCTTGCCAAACTCTGCAGTATTGTTACATATTTTTCTTGTTTCTTTATAGTGCTGTGCATGCTTAACCTAGGACCGTGTGACGTACTTAGCGTCCGATTATCAGTCAGGTGCCAACACCGTACGCGGTGTTGTGTATTGTCATCTAGAGATGGACATTCGTGACCCTTTATATTCCCGTACTTGTCATACCAAGTACACTTGACCCAGGACACTTGACACTGTTCATGAGACAGGATCTTCCCGAGATATTTGTGGTGATTCTGTATAGGATACAGGACCTGACATTGATATTATATCCCTAGACATTAGATGACTTGTGCATTAGATATGATTGTGCGTGTCATGGACATGAGACGTGTGATTACATTGGGTGGGGAGAGACACACAGACTACAGGCTGATCATATATATATACACCCCTATTATCGTGAGGCACAAGACTCTGAAGCCCGAGCTTGGCCCATTACTCATTATTACTGCTGCTACCGGCTCCCCTACACAGAGCTTGTAGTATGCTTCAGCCTGAGTTCTAGTGCTGCTCTCATCTTGCATATCACTTAGCTGGTTATTTTAGTATTCCCTTATTGTTCCATCTATTGCTGGAGAGACCCGCAGGCTACAGGTTGACTATATTATGCCGGCTACTCAGTCTCCCGCTGAGCTAGACCACCTCATGATATCACTGCTACCGGCTCCCCTACACAGAGCTTGTAGTTGTTTCAACCTGAGTACTTTTGATGTTCTCTCTTACAATCCACATAGATGGTTATAGCTTACCCTATTTATTTTATTCTCTGCTGCACTGCATTTATTTTGGCTTGTATTTTCTGTACCTTGCTGTCCCCTGAGGACCTGGATCCGGATTCTGTCCCCAGGATTAGTAGAGGAGATCCACCCAGAGTTATACAGTACAGGAGCATTAGCAGGAGCTGATATAGGAGCCGTACCGACACCTGAGGACGAGATTGTGCTAGAGGACTTCTCCTGGGTATTGCCTTGTGATACTCATTTATTTCTATTTCCAGTTCCTTTATTTCCAGTCTATTGCATTGATGTATCAGACTTGTTCTCGGATTGTTCTCCGAGACACTGTTATTGAGATTGTTAGTTATTTCCTTTGTATTTATTCTGGCATTTGATCTATGATTATCTGTTTTGGAGGAGATTAGTATAGACTGTGGTTTGTATCATTGGACCTACTTATTCTTATATTACAGCTTAAGCATGCCCCGATGGATCCATTAAATTGGGTTTGTCCATCGGTGTGTGCTGCTGGCCATTGCCACGCGTCCGGTCCCTCGGTATTTTGGGACTGGGGCGTGACAATATCCGATGCACACGATAAAATACATGTGACTGAGTACCCGCTGAACACGGTAGGGGATAACACCTCCTGACGGGATCCATATAGTACTAGTCCGTGTAACCCAGTGTCAGAATCAAGTATGCAGTTCAAGAACGAGTGATATATACACTATCATGAAATAAAAACTAATAGAGAAATGTACTCGCCCGAAGTCCTGAACAAGGTATCTCTTGATGCCCAAGCTGGTGCCACACAACCTATATATGGTATGTTGCATCAATACAAGGTTCTAAAATGGAAATAAGTTAAGTTGATACAATTCTAAGTCATAAAGTCATTTCTAGGTCAAACCGATGAAATCTAGGTTGCAAGAGTCTAAAACTAAGTCACTAAGTCGAAACACTATGAAACTATGCTATGCAATCCAAGCTAAGATACTAAAAGGCATTCAAAAAGCCGTATCCTAAGATACGTAAGTTTATTTATATGAAAATAGTATTTTAGATATATATATATACAAGTCATTATACTTAATATTATATTAAAACAAGGAATTTAGGATACCTTGGCCTTGCACCAATGCGTATCGCACTTATCTCGATACCCAAACTCAATACCTTGGTTATCGACCCAATACCTTGGTAATATCTTGGTATCCCGAGGTAACCCAACTCTAACATATAACTAATACCAATAGATATATAAAACCCCAAACTAATACTAGCTATAACTAACACTAATATATACATCTCAATATAACATAGAACTAACTATAATACTAACATACATAGATATGTATAGCTAATATAACTAATTATCAAGATACACTACCTATTAGTATATGAGACTAACTATCAATCATAACATATATATACTAGTTTACATATCTAACTATCTACATAATCAAACATATCTAACTAACTAACTACTATAGTAACTAACTATACTAAACCAACCCATTACCCAATACCTTGAGTATCCCTCAATACCTTGACATTACCTTGGTATCCCAAGGTAATTCATATCCTAATACATATAACTAATATATATAGCTAACCCCCTATGTATATATATATATATATATATATATATATATATATATATATATATATATATATATATATATATATAAATGCATATCCATCTATCTATCTATCTATCTATCTATCTATCTATCTATCTATCTATCTATCTATATATATACTCTTACACACATAGTCACAAACACACACAAGCATATACACATATAAACACTAATACACATACCTCTATGTATGTTACTCTATACATATAGATATATACATATACACTAACACACACACACAACACAACAAACACAACACTACACATCTATGTATATATAATCCTCTCACAACTATATATATAGATATATATAATCACACACATTTTATAACTATATATATATATATATATATATATATATATATATATATATATATATATATATATATATATATATATATATATCCACACATATATATAAACGCATGTATATAAACCAACACACACACACACACACACACACACACACACACATTCTCTATGATACGCTTGCGATACGGCTCCAACACACAACCAAACGCATCCCGGAGGATACGAACAAGTCTAAAATATTAATTATGAATAATATGTACAGTAATTAGAGTATCCATGTGTCCGTGTCATAATGTGATATGCACAAGGTCCCGTGTCGGAGAAAACCCCCCAAAATTAACCCGTTTCGTCAAATTGACGAGATACGACCTACACGTATCCAATTGTGGACACGACACTAGTCACAAACAAGCAATCAAATTTTAATTAGATCTATTAGACCCAATGACAACCACTACATGTGCCAATCTCGGAATTTTTCCAAAATTGGTACCAAATTGGACATAACTTCCATCGTAGGTGTCCTATGAACCTAAAACTAATTCCTATGGGTAGCCTATGCATGTGGATTGGTTTCTTGTGATTAAATCTCAGATTTAGAGTCTACTAGAAGAGGCAAAACTGAAATATACCTATTGAAAGATGGATTCCCAATGAAAAATCTCCAAAATGGAAAATAGCTCCTCTTTCTAGATCTTGGCCTCCTCCTTCTAGATCTTTGTTTCCTTCTTGTAGATCCTTATTGTAGTAGTCTCAAATAATGAATAGGGAAGGAATTTGGGTGAAAATTTGGTGAGGAATGGTGAGGGAATGAAAGAATTAAAAAGGGGGAAAATCTAGATCTATTTGGAAATGAAAAAAATGGAATGAGAGACACTCTCTCTCCTCCTCTAGTGGCTGGTCATAAACCCTCTCCTAAGCAATATAAAATGTCCAAAATACCCCTTGGGGCCTCTCATAAAGAAATTAATTAAGGAGGAAGGTTCTAGTCTAATGGTTTCACTAATTAATCCATCATCTTAATCCATGGGCCTAATTTAATAGGCTCAATCTAAACTAATCTAAATGTTGGGTTCATACAACTAATAAATGGGTTAGGTCCACTACACAAGTCCAAAATAAATCTACAACTAACAATCAATAAATAATACAATAAATAAATAAATTACATGCACAATATTTAAAAACAATAAATCCTAAAATAAAAATACTCGTATCAATTACCAAACTACCCTTAAATGAAAATGTGAGGGTGACAATCCTACCCTCCTTAGAAAAATATTGTCCTCGAAATTAAAACTCTCACCACTCTCTCTTGGGCCAGTCATATAAATTTTACTAGTGTCAAACCCCCATCAATCACAGTCTAAAATAGTCCTATCATATAACATACAATCCTACCATTCTACTGAAAGAGAAAATCATACTCTAACTATCATGAATTTTAGTCACTGTCATGCTGGGGTGTCTCCCTCTACTGGTGCGGAATAACCTGTTATGCCACCTGTGGCCTATTCCATCACACACTAAGCATTCACTAATTATCAACCTAGTCAAAATATTCTTAATACTGAGGGTTACCAAATACTAGTGATATACTATAGTTCTATGTCATGGACATGTTTAACTTACTGGCACTTGCTACCTAGGATACTATACATAATACTGCTAAGATGCTACCTCCTTTATCTGTTTCAATTCTTGTAATCACCAAAATTTCTCAACCATTCTCTTGCAAGTAACACTTGTATACTTTTCAATCATGTGTTTTATTTGTGCACCCTTGTCCAACTTAAGTACTCCCAATAGGATGTCTTACTCAAATCTTGTTACTGTCTACACAAGGCACCAGCTCTTATATGCTTTTTAGATGACATCCTCATACCAAGTTTACTCATGTCTCTCCTCTATATTATTATACTATTATTATACTAAAATGCTTGTGCCTAAACTTTCATAATACTTGAGATACTCCGGCTCTTGTTACTAGGGAACTCTTTCTATCTGATACTTGGTATAACTCATTCTCTGATACTTGTTAATCACCCCAAGGTTCTCATCTATACATTAGTATCACAATATCTACACAATTACCTTCTAGCCATTACAACACCATGATATCTCACTGGTATCCTTATACCCCTCGTACTTTTCCTTGATACATACGACCTATATACTCAAAATTAGCAAGGTACTATACCTACTAAACTTACTTCTATAAATAAATTGTCTCTCTCCTCTATTGCCTAGATTACTTGCACTATTACTTCCAAATGCTCTTATATCCATATTAACTGATACACCAATCTAATATTATCACACAAGGTACTTACTGTTATGTAAACCCCCTGAATTTTCAAATTATTAAAACTTGGATTTTTCCCAATTTTCTGGAATTTTCTGGGAATTTTCTGTAATTAAAATCAAGGCTTTTAATTAATAAATGATTTTTAATTGCTAATAAATAATATTAAAATATCATGAAAATAATATTTTTGGGTGTAAAATGGAAAACTGGACTTAGGGCAATTTTTCTGGATTTTTTGGGCCTCAGACCTATTTTTAAAAGCCTAAAAACTAATTTTATTAATTTATCATTATTATTATTATTATTATTATTATTATTATTATTACTATTTTTCCCTTTTATTTCCCGGCCCAGCCCAGCCCATCAGGGCCCAGCCCAACCCGCCTATCCCAGCCCGGCCCACGGCCTAGCGGATCGGGTCGGGTCTGCCAGACCCGAACCCGACCCGTGCGACCCGTTCTCCCTCACCCCTCCCCACGACCCGGCTGCCGGAATTCTCGCCGCTCCGGCCTCCGCGAGCAGCGCCGGCCGTTCCGGCCCGCTCCCCCGCCCCCTCCGCGGCCACGCAACGCCTCGAGCCCCCCTCTCCACTTCCTATTTAAGCTCCTTCTTCTTCCCTTCTCCCAAACCCTAATTTCCCCTCTCCGGCCACCGTCTTCCCCTCTCCCTCCTCGCCGCGCCGTCCCTCTCCTCGCCGACTGCCTCGCCGCGCTCAGCGCGTCGCCCCGCCGTCCCCCGCCCCTCCGGCGGCCTCCCCGACAGCCGCAGCAGCAAATAGCAGTAGCGGGGACAGCCACAGCAGCCGCGGCGCCGCCCTGGGCCGCCCCCAGCGCCGCCGCCTCCACGGGGACGCCGCGCCACCTCTCGGCGAGCAGTCCGCCGCCCTTGCCGACGGCTCTCCGGCCGCCCTCCGCCGTCGGAAAACCAGAAACCCTAACCCTAGCCCTAATTCTCAGATTCGTGTCGGCGTGTCGGACACGACACGGACACGAGAATATCCGGTTTTTCGAGCCTCTTCAGGTACTCGTATCTTGCACCCTGTATCTCCGTTTTCAATTCTGCAAATTTCGTTGGGAAGCCTGTATGACCCTCTCGGTGTCCGGACAAACTGTTCGGGGCATCGCGTCCTGTGGTGATCGCACACCGCGATCCAAAAACAGGAAAAAAAACCAGACCCTGTTTCACCCCGGAACCGAGTACGTCCCGCCAAACGGGACGACTTGGTCGCGCGCGGTCTTCACAGATACGTGCGCAGCGTCGATACGGACGTGTGAGTTTTCGCGGAAGCTGATTCGGGTGTGCGTGCACACCGGAATCAACGCGTATCCGCGGACATCGCCCCGTATCCGCAATTTCTGCAATTCACCCTAACTTCTTGTACACTCGTCAGATCGAGACGAAACTTGCGCCATCGGACTCGTAGCGATACGCTGGTCCTGTGGGTCAAGTTTGGTTCGATTCTGAGAACGTTGACGAAATCGCGTGTCGTGGGCCCCACAGGCCCCGCTCGACGGGCGATTTTGTGTTCGGCTCATCGGAATCCAAATCTGGAAGTTCCGTTGGGTTCGTATCAGCGTTCCTGACCTGTTGACACTAAGTTTGGTGAATTTGGAGACCGTTGACCCGGACACGTTTTTCGGTGCAAAGCGGGCCCACCGGCGGACCCCGTTTTGACCCGAAATTACCGTTTTGCCCTTGTCTCCAAATTGGACCCAAGGACAGGCGTTTCTAGCTATTTGACATCTTCTGAGAGTGATGGTAATGTCTATTTCAGCTTTTGGACTCATCTGTGGAAACTTCCCCTAGAACATTAAACAGATCCAAACATCAGGCAAGTACCTGCACTTCAAGTTTAACCTTTATATTGTGATAAATAGATTCCCTGCTTTATATAGTACCATTGATGATTATATGTAGAGTTGAAACACTGGATTTCATGTCTTGAATAATATATTTCATGTCTTCCTTTTCGTGTCGGGCGGGAGAATACTAGGAGGCATGTAGTTTACCCTTCCCCCCCCTGTATTCACTGTGTACCAGCTGTTAGTACGCGATTGTACCATCAGCCTTGTACTTGATTATTCCCGTATTCACTGTGTACTAGTCGTCTATGACGGCCCTATTAGCCTTATAAACCCCTACATGCCAACTACGTATTCTAAAACAAGTACCAGTTCACACAGCTAGTCTCTAGTCTTGTTACATTTCTTGCTGACTATGGTAGTTACATTTTCTGTCTCATTTATTCCCTGCTTTCTCATATTCTTGTTTATAGCATTTAGACTCTGAAAGATTAATGTTTCCTTTATGCTATTTTCTTAATATGATACTCAG
This sequence comes from Iris macrosiphon, assembly GCA_036927795.1. Lineage (NCBI taxonomy): Eukaryota > Viridiplantae > Streptophyta > Magnoliopsida > Asparagales > Iridaceae > Iris > Iris macrosiphon. The sequence continues at coordinate 118,211,744 of JAYESA010000006.1, forward strand.
TTTAATTGTCACAAATATTTAGTTTAAATCTTGTTGTGCATTGTGTACTTTGCTCCTTTCCTGACTGGATCCGTTGTTTAGGCGATGATGAGAACCTTGCCCCTACCTATTATGGACCCTATGAGCCAGCAGGTGGTACAGTTGCAGAGCCGGTTCCCACCCAGGAAACTACTCCTGCAGAGTAGTTAGCATTAGTTGTTATTTCCTTTCATCTTAGTAATCGGGTTTGTCCCCGATATAAATCTTTGGTTCTGTAATAAACTCTGGATCTGATTTTCATATTCTGGTTATAAAATCTTAGCATTCCTTTCCTGCTATTTTCTTGCCTATTTAATTGTTGTGAATGAGCTAGATTTATTGCTTGTGGTCATGCCCTAGACAGCGTACTACCGCCGATTCTGCGGCGTAGGCTGGACGTGCCCACGCACTCGTGCCCGAATATCCGGGTGCGGGTCGTGACACGTTTTTATGGTGGCCCATGCAGGTCTAACGACTAAATTGTTCGGTTTCAACTTAGGGACCGAACAGGCCTGCAATAAGATTGAGGATTTTAGGAAAAGCTCATTCACCTGATTGAATCGTTCTTGATATTCATACCGGTTCCGAATCATTTTATTGACTTGCATCCTGCCTTGATTTCTGTGCGCCTCTTATCGGTTATTGTGAATGCAGGAAATGGACCCACCAGCCAGCAACGAGGCTCACACCGAAACACCACAAGCCGTTGTGGCTACCCAAGAAGACAATGTGATACCAGTCGTCCAATCATCGCAAGGCAGTCAAGCAAGTCAGCCTACTCCACCGATGCCTTCCTTCCCACTGGGACCGCCTATGGACGAACAACAGATGTTCCGCATGTTCTACGCAATGATGCAAGCCTATCAGAAGGTTCAACAAAAATCTCAACAACGCCAGGCGGAGAACTTCATCGACAAAATTAGCTCGGAGTCACGGAAGCCAAGCAGTTCAAATGCAATTACCTTCGACGAGGGCGTTCTTACTGCAGCGCAACCTGTGGAGTGCACCACAAGGATCGAGTCCAGCCGGAAGCGGCCGTATGCGTCAGCACCCGACCACGCACAACAGGAAAGAGCTGCAAAACGACCCCAGATGAATCCAACCCAAGGGCAGAACAAACGAGTTCCTATTTGTGGCTATTGTCGAAAACAGGGTCACATTTGGAAGGATTGTAGAAAGAGACTAGGTACCTGTCTGTATTGTGGATCAGCAGCACATCGAGTGAAGGACTGTGCCGTTATTCCAAGCTTACGCGATGATCATGGAGAACGTGCAGACTCTTAGAGTCACTAATGCGCGTAAGTGATTTCTTTTAGCTGCCTTTCTATTATTGTTTAGCTCGCGCCTATTGGTTCGTGACCTCAGCCCCAACCTAGAAATTTTGAACTTGCTAATAACCTGGTATGCTTTTATATTTAATAACTGTAGAGATTGTAGAATCTTCTGTTATTTTGCTTATTTTGTGAAATTTAAATTTTGTACCTCCTTTCATCATCATCTAGCGCACTTGATTTTGATGTACTTGGTTTATGCTGCTATTCTATAGCCTAGTTTTGCAAGCTTACTCTTTATCAGGCTTGTTCACGACACATGTATTATTGGACGCGTACACTAATACCAGTGTCTATTCAGAATCAGTGTATTACGGTCTGATCAACCTTAGTGCATTTTGATTCGCACTTCGCACGACTACTTTACGTGGATTGAGATACGTAGTGATTAGTAGACAAATATACCTGACCTAGACATGCTGAGCATATCGTATCAGTTATATAACTGAACTAATACGAGCATGCGAATAATTGACTATCAGAATAGAATCTCAATCCATACCCGCCTGACAAATCCCATTAGAATTCTTTAAAACGCCTTGATCCCTATACCTCTGTTCTACCACCACGCCCTTAAACTCTTTATTTGATCCTCGTCTTCCCTTATTTCGGAAAGACAAAATCCTGTGTTTGGTATAAATTTGATCTGTAGTGCTAGATGTACCCCTCAGACCGGTCAAATTGATGATAACCTCTATGACTAAGGGAATACCATAGGTGGTGTATTTTGTTGCAGACTTAAAAGATTTAATACCATGATTTATTAAGTTGGGACCTAGCTTTACTAGTTGTACAGCCTTAGAGGATATATGGGTACATTCTAAGTTGGGTAGCGACCGCAAACAAGTGAGATTGGACAGAGAGAACCCTGCTATAATTTTAAATTTCGAGGACGAAATTTTTGTAAGTTGGGTAGGTTGTAAACCCCCTGAATTTTCAAATTATTAAAACTTGGATTTTTCCCAATTTTCTGGAATTTTCTGGGAATTTTCTGTAATTAAAATCAAGGCTTTTAATTAATAAATGATTTTTAATTGCTAATAAATAATATTAAAATATCATGAAAATAATATTTTTGGGTGTAAAATGGAAAACTGGACTTAGGGCAATTTTTCTGGATTTTTTGGGCCTCAGACCTATTTTTAAAAGCCTAAAAACTAATTTTATTAATTTATCATTATTATTATTATTATTATTATTATTATTATTATTATTACTATTTTTCCCTTTTATTTCCCGGCCCAGCCCAGCCCATCAGGGCCCAGCCCAACCCGCCTATCCCAGCCCGGCCCACGGCCTAGCGGATCGGGTCGGGTCTGCCAGACCCGAACCCGACCCGTGCGACCCGTTCTCCCTCACCCCTCCCCACGACCCGGCTGCCGGAATTCTCGCCGCTCCGGCCTCCGCGAGCAGCGCCGGCCGTTCCGGCCCGCTCCCCGCCCCCTCCGCGGCCACGCAACGCCTCGAGCCCCCCTCTCCACTTCCTATTTAAGCTCCTTCTTCTTCCCTTCTCCCAAACCCTAATTTCCCCTCTCCGGCCACCGTCTTCCCCTCTCCCTCCTCGCCGCGCCGTCCCTCTCCTCGCCGACTGCCTCGCCGCGCTCAGCGCGTCGCCCCGCCGTCCCCGCCCCTCCGGCGGCCTCCCCGACAGCCGCAGCAGCAAATAGCAGCAGCGGGGACAGCCACAGCAGCCGCGGCGCCGCCCTGGGCCGCCCCCGCGCCGCCGCCTCCACGGGGACGCCGCGCCACCTCTCGGCGAGCAGTCCGCCGCCCTTGCCGACGGCTCTCCGGCCGCCCTCCGCCGTCGGAAAACCAGAAACCCTAACCCTAGCCCTAATTCTCAGATTCGTGTCGGCGTGTCGGACACGACACGGACACGAGAATATCCGGTTTTTCGAGCCTCTTCAGGTACTCGTATCTTGCACCCTGTATCTCCGTTTTCAATTCTGCAAATTTCGTTGGGAAGCCTGTATGACCCTCTCGGTGTCCGGACAAACTGTTCGGGGCATCGCGTCCTGTGGTGATCGCACACCGCGATCCAAAAACAGGAAAAAAAACCAGACCCTGTTTCACCCCGGAACCGAGTACGTCCCGCCAAACGGGACGACTTGGTCGCGCGCGGTCTTCACAGATACGTGCGCAGCGTCGATACGGACGTGTGAGTTTTCGCGGAAGCTGATTCGGGTGTGCGTGCACACCGGAATCAACGCGTATCCGCGGACATCGCCCCGTATCCGCAATTTCTGCAATTCACCCTAACTTCTTGTACACTCGTCAGATCGAGACGAAACTTGCGCCATCGGACTCGTAGCGATACGCTGGTCCTGTGGGTCAAGTTTGGTTCGATTCTGAGAACGTTGACGAAATCGCGTGTCGTGGGCCCCACAGGCCCCGCTCGACGGGCGATTTTGTGTTCGGCTCATCGGAATCCAAATCTGGAAGTTCCGTTGGGTTCGTATCAGCGTTCCTGACCTGTTGACACTAAGTTTGGTGAATTTGGAGACCGTTGACCCGGACACGTTTTTCGGTGCAAAGCGGGCCCACCGGCGGACCCCGTTTTGACCCGAAATTACCGTTTTGCCCTTGTCTCCAAATTGGACCCAAGGACAGGCGTTTCTAGCTATTTGACATCTTCTGAGAGTGATGGTAATGTCTATTTCAGCTTTTGGACTCATCTGTGGAAACTTCCCCTAGAACATTAAACAGATCCAAACATCAGGCAAGTACCTGCACTTCAAGTTTAACCTTTATATTGTGATAAATAGATTCCCTGCTTTATATAGTACCATTGATGATTATATGTAGAGTTGAAACACTGGATTTCATGTCTTGAATAATATATTTCATGTCTTCCTTTTCGTGTCGGGCGGGAGAATACTAGGAGGCATGTAGTTTACCCTTCCCCCCCCTGTATTCACTGTGTACCAGCTGTTAGTACGCGATTGTACCATCAGCCTTGTACTTGATTATTCCCGTATTCACTGTGTACTAGTCGTCTATGACGGCCCTATTAGCCTTATAAACCCCTACATGCCAACTACGTATTCTAAAACAAGTACCAGTTCACACAGCTAGTCTCTAGTCTTGTTACATTTCTTGCTGACTATGGTAGTTACATTTTCTGTCTCATTTATTCCCTGCTTTCTCATATTCTTGTTTATAGCATTTAGACTCTGAAAGATTAATGTTTCCTTTATGCTATTTTCTTAATATGATACTCAGTTTAATTGTCACAAATATTTAGTTTAAATCTTGTTGTGCATTGTGTACTTTGCTCCTTTCCTGACTGGATCCGTTGTTTAGGCGATGATGAGAACCTTGCCCCTACCTATTATGGACCCTATGAGCCAGCAGGTGGTACAGTTGCAGAGCCGGTTCCCACCCAGGAAACTACTCCTGCAGAGTAGTTAGCATTAGTTGTTATTTCCTTTCATCTTAGTAATCGGGTTTGTCCCCGATATAAATCTTTGGTTCTGTAATAAACTCTGGATCTGATTTTCATATTCTGGTTATAAAATCTTAGCATTCCTTTCCTGCTATTTTCTTGCCTATTTAATTGTTGTGAATGAGCTAGATTTATTGCTTGTGGTCATGCCCTAGACAGCGTACTACCGCCGATTCTGCGGCGTAGGCTGGACGTGCCCACGCACTCGTGCCCGAATATCCGGGTGCGGGTCGTGACATGTTACTAGCATATTACTCAACTAATCCCTGATAAAGAAACACTAGTACTCTTGATATAGTAACACTAGCTTCCTAACTACATTACATATGCCCTTAATATTCTAGGACACTAGTTTATTATTAGATGACCTTATCACACTCACTAGAACTCATGATCACTTGCATCCAATACTCTACTTATTAACTTCTATAATACATATGTTTTACTTCACTCTCAAAGGCAGGCACATGGTTCCATATCTCTATTGATGTATATATATCTCTCCTTAAACCCTTTACAGACTGATACACTAATCAGTGATACACTACATATCTTCCATGATCAATCTTGATATTTCTCAACCCACGACATACTATTGAAATTTTTTAATACTCAGGCTTCCACTTTATGATACTCATGAACTTCCACACTGACACTCATCATCCACTGTGCATTCTGCATACAATTTCTAGATATTCTTCCACATATTGCTTCCAATACATCACTGGCCTCAATATAAGGTGATATACCCATCACTAGTCATCTGGTACACTCATATCTACTCACATCAATGCTCTACTTATACCTGTAACACAAGTCCTACTACCTTAGCACAATGTATTCTTATTCTCTTACTCTCTCCTATACACTTATGAGTATCCTCCTACTATGGCACACTCACTAATACCCTTTATGCATATACATTTCTTTACACTTGACACACCCAAGTATCAACCACCAAATTGAATATCATGCTCCATTAATTTTTAACACAATTTCCTTAATACTTAATTGTTTACATGGATCACTCAACTACATGAATTCATGACTATCCAGAACTGGCATGCTGACTCTGATACTAACTCCTGGAACCATCACTGATACTCTTTACTCCCCCTTCTACCTATATTACCAATACTAACTATAATGACACCTTATCATAGAACTATTGCTACAAGGTACTACGCTATGGGTTATCTCTAGATTGATGCCTATTGCTCACATGCCTAACTAAGAACCACTTACAGACTCACAAGCCACACTCCCAACAGTCAATATTGATACTCAAGACACAGACCTAAATATAAGTCACCAATTATCACACTAACAAGAAACCTTAATGAAATAAAGCTCTATAAGGAACTGGACTAAATAACTGAAGATATCTTTACTGCTAAGCTAAAGAAAATGATGGAACAAAGTCCTATAATAACATAAGTGGATAAGTATTGAGATGATACTTTAAGAACTAATTTAAGATACAATCTGATAATCATACACATTTGTCCGAAATCATGACACTAAGAATCCTCGCCACGCCAGTAAGCATAGCTGCGATAAACGATAGATTCCATAACTTAAGGTATGCACCTCTATAATCATGTCATCGAGAATCCTCGTTGTGCCGACTAGTATAGCTGCGAGAAATTCTAAATTTCATAACTAAGATATGTACATCCGAAGTCAGGTACCTATATTTCTGCCACGCCAGTATGGCTGCGATAAATTCTAGGCTCCATAACCAAAGCAGACATTTTACCTTTCTCACTGTCCTCATCAACATATGTCATCAGATGATACCGTAATTTAGTCCATAAAATTTATCTCGATATGAAATCAAACTCAACAACAAACACCAAGAATTAAATTCAACAACCGATCCCCAAGAATCAAATTCAATAACGAGTGAGAGCGGACAAAAATAAGGGAAAAATATTAGAATTAGAATTTATAATAAGATTCTCAAGGGTCATCCCAGGAATCTCTCAAGAAATTTGTGATTGAGAATCCTCTCTCATCCTAGTATCCTATGTCCTATATCCTATCGCAGGCTCATAGTAGTACAACTAAGCCATCGCACAACCACGATATTACATAACTTGCGAAGCCTGACCTGGATGGGCTACCACTAAAAATGTGTCATGACCCGCTCCCGGATATTCGGGCACGAGTACGTGGGTACATTCAGCCTAAGCCGCAGAATCGGTGGTAGAACGTTGTCTGGGTCATTTTTAACTATCTAGCATCTCAACAATATAATATGGTACCTGTCAATCATCTCAACTCCAAACGGAGGAACAAAATAGTATCTCACAATATAACTAAACTCAATAACAATGCAAAATAACGAAGATAAGCATGAATGTAATAGCGAAGGGAAGAATAAGATATAAACAACAAACTGAAATAATATACAACCCAAAGAATCTCAATAATATAATATAATACAAGTCCAACACAAATAAACTAGACCTCCTCGGGCTCTGCAACTAAGTCCTTCTGGTCTACCCAAGGATCCTCTAAAGATACATCGTCCTGGGGACTGTAGAATATGGGACACTGCTCTATAAGCCAATCATCTGGAAAAATATATCCAGTCAGGATTGGAGCAAAGTACATACCTCTGAAAGCAGTTTCAAATACATAATCGAGCATATATAACGAGTAATAGAAAATGATACAAGATGCACAAGTAGTATGAATGTACAATACAGGAAGAACAGGCAATAAGCACAATAAGAACTGGAAGGTAAATACGGGAATTAAACTACAAGTAGAAAACAAGAATAATAGCTAAGTGATTTAGAGTGCAAGCTCGTTATGTGATCGACTTAGGTTGCACATGAGGTATGAGGTAACTCCATTATACGTGAGGTGTATAATCGAAATGTATATAAGATCAAAAGGGCTTTGATCACATAACCAACTCATACTCCCCCTCCCTAACCAATACTCATGGATCCAGTCACGACACGTTACGTACATGAACACGATATATTCACACTAGCACACGAAATAGTGGATGCACAAGAAGCACATTAAAATCAATACCCGATGCACACGATGAAATACATGTGACTGAGTACCCGCTGAACACGATAGGGGATAACACCTCCTGACGGGATCCATATAGTACTAGTCCGTGTAACCCAGTGTCAGAATCAAGTATGCAGTTCTAGAACGAGTGATATATACACTATAATGAAATAAAAATTAACAGAGAAATATACTCGCCTGAAGTCCTGAGCAAGGTGTGTCTCTTGATGCCCAAGCTGGTGCCACACAACCTATATATGGTATGTTGCATCAATACAAGGTTCTAAAATAAAAATAAGTTAAGTTGTTGCAATTCAAAGTTATAAAGTCATTTCTAGGTCAAACCGATAAAATCTAGGCTACAAGAGTCTAAAACTAAGTCACTAAGTCGAAACACTATGAAACAATGCTATACAATCCAAGCTAAGATACTAAAAGGCATTCAAAAAGCCGTATCCTAAGATACGCAAGTTTATTTATATAAAAATAGTATTTTAGATATATATATATAAGTCATTATACTTAATACTATATTAAAACAAGGAATTTAGGATACCTTGTGCGTATCGCACCTATCTCGATACCCAAACTCAATACCTTGGGTATGGACCCAATACCTTGGTAATATCTTGGTATCCCGAGGTAACCCAACTCTAACATATAACTAATACCAATAGATATATAAAACCCCAAACTAATACTAGCTATAACTAACACTAATATATACATCTCAATATAACATAGAACTAACTATAATACTAACATACATAGATATGTATAGCTAATATAACTAACTATCAAGATGCACTACCTATTAGTATATGAGACTAACTATCAATCAGAACATATATATACTAGTTTACATATCTAACTATCTACATAATCAAACATATCTAACTAACTAACTACTATAGTAACTAACTATACTAAACCAACCCATTACCCAATACCTTGAGTATCCCTCAATACCTTGACATTACCTTGGTATCCCAAGGTAATTCAAATCCTAATACATATAACTAATATATATAGCTAACCCCCTATGTATATATATATATACACCTATAAATACATATCCATCTATATATATATATATACACACACACACACAAACACCTCTAAATATATATATTTACACTCACACATAAACACAACCACATGTACACTCATATATTCAACTATATATATATATATATATATATATATATATATATATATATATATATATATATATATATATACTCTTACACACATAGTCACAAACACACACAAGCATATACACATATAAACACTAATACACATACCTCTATGTATGTTACTCTATACATATATATATATATATATATATATATATATATATATATATATATATATATATATATATATATATATATATATATATATATATATATACACACACACACACTAACACACACACACACAACACAACAAACACAATACTACACATCTATGTATATATAATCCTCTCACAACTATATATATAGATATATATAATCACACACACACACATATATATATATATATATATATATATATATATATATATATATATATATATATATACGCATGTAGATAAACCAACACACACACACACACACACACACACACACACACACACATATATATATATATATATATATATATATATATATATATATATATATATATATATATATATATATATATATATATATATATATATATATATAGATCTATATATAACTATATGCACAAGTATATACACACATAGACACACACATATACCCAAACTCAAATATACTAACATATACATACATATATATATATATATATATATATATATATATATATATATATATATATATATATATATATATATATATATATATATATATCACTTAATTATCATCTATATATATAATTACACATGCACATATAGCAAAAAGGACCAAACAACAAATACGTGGAGTGCACCGCACCCGTATCACACTTCTCTATAATACGCTTGTGATACGGCTCCAACACGCAACCAAACGCATCCCGGAGGATACGAGCAAGTCTAAAATATTAATTATGAACAATACATATAGTAATTAGAGTATCCACGTATTCGTGTCATAATATGATATGCATAAGGCCCCGTGTCGGAGAAAAACCCCCAAAATCAATCCGTTTCGTTAAATTGACGAGATACGGCATACACGTATCAATTGTGGACACGACACTAGTCACAAACAAGCAATCAAATGTCAATTAGATCTATTAGACCCAATGACAACCACTACATGTGCCAATCTCAAAATTTCTCCAAAATTGGCACCAAATTGGACATAACTTCCACCGTATGTGTCCTATGAACCTAAAAATAATTCCTATGGGTAGCCTATGCATGTGGGTTGGTTTCTTATGGTTAAATCTCATATTTAGAGTCTAGTAGAAGAGACAAAACTAAAACATACCTATTTTAAGATGGATTCTCAATAAAAAATCTCTAAAATGGAAAATAGCTCCTCTTTCTAGATCTTGGCCTCCTCCTTCTAGATCCTTGTTTCCTTCTTATAGATCCTTATTATAGTAGTCTCAAATAATTAATAGGGAATGAATTTCGGTAAAAATTTGGTGAGGAATGGTGAGGGGATGAAGGAATTGAAAAGGGAGAAAATCTAGATCTATTTGGAATTGGAAATGGAATAATGGAATGAGAGACACTCTCTCTCCTCCTCTAATGGCTGATCATAAACCCTCTCCCAAGCAATATAAAATATCCAAAACACCCATTGGGGCCTCTCATAAAGAAATTAATTAAGAGGGAAGGTTCTATTCTAATGGTTTCACTAATTAATCCATCATCCTAATCCATGGGCCTAATTTAATGGGCTCAATCAAAACTAATCTAAATGTTGGGTTCATGCAACTAATAAATGGGTTAGGTCCACTATACAAGTCCAAAATAAATCTACAACTAACAATCAATAAATAATACAATAAATAAATAAATTATATGCACAATATTTAAATACAATAAATCCTAAAATAAAAATTCTCGTGTCAATTACCAAACTACCCTTAAATGAAGGAGGAGGGAGGAGAAACCCCAACAAGGGAGGCTACCCCTCCGTCTCGCCGCCCTACGTGCCTCTTGGCCGTCTGTGTCAGGTCGTTCGACCTTTGCCCCCTCTCCTTTGCATCGTCTGAGCGCCCGCAGGTCATCGAGCACCCGCTCTTGTCCGTTCGACTCGTCATCATCTCTCTCATCTCCAGCGAACTTTTTGACCGCGACCCCATCACCGCGGTCCCCTCCTTGCCCGCACCGGAGGCTAGGACTAGGATTTCGTGAGGGCCATAACCTGGTGCTTGATCTCCGTCCTCATTCTTCTCCCGATTCTCCGTCTCGTGCAGCTCTGCACCCCCCCTTCCGGCCTCTACGCATCCTCGCCCTCGTGTCACCTCGCGTATCCCTCACCTCTGAACTATCAAAAATTTGACAGTCTTACCAATTGGAAGGACTATCAAAATTTTGACAGTCCTAAAAGATCAACATATTTTTTTATGATTGTCAAACTTTTGACAGTCCTTCCAATTGTTGAGAGTTCTTCCAATTGGTAGGACTGTCAAAATTTTGATAGTCCTGATTATAAAAAAAATCAATTGGAAGTGGGCAGTCCGGTGAGTAATTTTTGGGAGTGACAAACTTATAATTATCAATGGTGAAAATTTGGGTTATCCTGAGTCTTTTTTGTAGTGCCTTGATCAAAGGCCTTGTATGAAAGTGTGTGTATATGACATCACTTTCACACAATGGTGTTTGACTCAACCTAGATGTGGGGACAAGAAGTGGTGTTATTATTATTTTTCATGAGCCAATCCTGGGCATGGACGGCTAGGCCTAAGGCTAATAGGGGTATCGTATATATACCCCTATTAGCCCTAGGCCCAGTCCATGCTCAGTATTAGTTCTGAATAAAAAATAATAAAAACACTTCTTTCTTGCCTCCACATCTAAGTTGAGTCAAACACCATATGTGTGAAAGTAAGTGTGTGTTTATTCAACCCAAAGACTTATTACTTGATAACCAGGAAAACTTTTAAGAGGATTACACGATCAATCAGTCCTAAACCAAAACAAAGCTACGAGATGTTGGGAAAATAATGAGCTAGAACCTACAATCACCCTATGCAAATTTGGAGAGGGCTTTGGCATAGGTAGAGGATGAAAACCAGAGGTTCATGAGTTGCTGGGATGTAACTCTATGTTGGTTTTTGGTCCTCCTATACTTGATCACCTTTATAGCACTATGGTCACCAAGCCCCTCGGTGATCGTCGTCGATAGAGGTAGGCCATCCAAGCCCTCCTGACCTTTACCGTCCTTACCAAAATGTGGAACCAGAGAAGACTTCGTATCTCCCAAATAAACATGCTCGTCGTAGCCATCCCCAAGAACAGAAAAGGATACCTCAAGAGCAGCCACACCTCCAAGCTCCTCCTCAGCGAGATCAACTTTATCTTCCCAGCTGAGGTGACCTACAGTACCAATCGGAGAAGGGATGTGCTCCCCCTTATCGGAGAACACCTTGTGGGTTACTCCTTGTTGAGAGTCGGACGCAGAATCCATCCCGATCAGCGTCGGGGGGGACCTAGATGGCCCATAAGAGGAAAGGATCGTAGGGGCAGGTGAGACCCCGAGAGGCGCGGGCTCTAAAACCGATAATAGGTCCGGAAGAGTGGTCAAGGAGCGAGAGGGGGACTGATCCCTCCACCAACAGACTCATACTGCATCATCCCAAATGCAGTAGCTCTAAATCCCGCATGGGTCCCACCCTCATCAAACACAAATGGCATAGAACTCGCAAAAGCCGCAGGAATGAAGGTGGACGTCGATACGCACGCTGCTGCGACCAATCTAGAGGAACTGGCACCCGGATCACCCTTAACATCGAAGCAAGAAAGGCCTCCTACTAGATCAGAACACACTGGAGTGTTGTTGATCCCCCGCCTTAGCGTCCTTACCTAACACATCAACACCATGAGACATGGGCGAGGAGGAGAGAAGAGATTCCATAATGACTGCTTTTGAAACCCCTATACCGACACCAATATTTGCATTTGCAGCCTCCGCTGGTAGCTCCCTTATGCCTGTCAATGGAGCTACCGCTACACCAGGCTCCAAAGCCGGAAGGACCGACCCTATCGAGCCTGAAAGTTGGGAAGGAGGAACGAACTCACCCACTGACAAGGAAGTCTCACTTGCAGCCTTGCTAGATGTTCCCGCAGCGGTAAGAACCGAAGGGGCTACCCCCGCCTCTTGTACCCCACGACGTCTTTTCCTTTGATGATTTTTCCCCTGCCTCATTCTATCTATTAACCTTACAATTAAGAGCGGATTAGCCTTGATGGAAGCAGATGTTACAGTAGGTCGAGTATTGGCCGTACTGTACGACTTAACAGAAGTTGGGTCCCTTAGGAAGTTTGATGCGAATAAAATCCACAAGCGGTCTACTGATGTCCAATTCCACTAGAACGCGTGTGCGACTCGGGTGAACCAAGGTCTCAGTGGACCTATCCAGCATGAGGGGCGCACCTAAACATGAGGCAACCTCAAAGGCGAAAGCCTTTGCGAAGCGATGACTAGGGAGCTCTAGGAAAGAGCCCCAAACTGGGACGATCGGAGATTCATGGTGAGTCAAAAACTCCGATGACCATCTAAATTATTGTGGTGCCCCGTTCCCCCTATTCGGGGAGGGCGAATAAGAAATACATGTCGATATTGTTCGATCGGGATAGATTGAAATAAGATATTATCCTCGTTATAGATTTGCTTCTTCGGAATCCATTCTCATATTCAGTGGACCGTGTCCCGAGGATGGACTTAGCGGCAGAGTCAAGAGGGACATCTCCGTTGTAAGTTTTCTTGCCTAGTTTTTGTTGTCGCCTTGTTGCTTTCGTGCTTTGAGTTGGTTTTCGGATTTGTTTGCGTTTTTTTGAACGGTTTCGATGGATTTTATTATTTTTGTTCGTTCAATTGCACTTTAATTCCGAGCTTGGAAAAAGTAGAAGAGGTATTGATCAACTATTCAATGCAGGTGATCGTGCAGTAAGCGATGTGCGAACGGAGTCTTGAAGCACCTCTTTCCTTCCTTCTCAAACCAACTTGTGAGTGGCTTATATTCGATTCAGTTTGCCCTTCTTCCAAGTCTTCACATCTAAAAATCTTGCATTCTTGCTTGTCCCGATTAAACTATACCAAAATAACTAAAAGATGTCAAGATAAAAAGTAATAGACTTGGACTACTTTATGCTTGTCATTCAACTTATGAACGGTTGTCTTATTGCATGCTAGTTCGTTAGAATGTTCTTCTTATGCTTAGCTTCAACTTTAGTTAGAATGTATACTTCTTCTATAAATTGTGCTAAGTATGGAACACACCTTGTTATACAATAAATTGTTCAGGGATACTATGCAAAATAAATTATGCCATGCCACTAGTCTCGTATTCATGTTGCCTTAAATTGCATCAATTGATAACTTAATATGAACGTCGTTGATCATGGACAACTTGTGCACAAGGTCAATGGTTTCTGCGGACGGTCGCTGGGGCACTGGCACCGATCCGATCCGGACAAAATTTCATAATAGTCTCAATTATCTGGACGGGATGGTTTGTAGCCACTCATAAATCTTTGTTGCATGCCATCCTTGTCAACGACTATAACTCGTCCATTTGGCATCATGCTAGTGATCCCCTCGTATATTTAAACCTGTGTAAGCTAACTTGTGTCTTCATGGTAGGGAAGGACATGGTAAGTATTGTGCAGGTGGTTCAGACGGGCATATAAAAGTCACCGAACGATGGCAAGTTCATTTCAGAAATTTCTACATATACTACTTGCTTGTAAAATGAACTAAGACAAGATAGAAAGACTACAAATAAGTTGTATGCTTCATATAAACAACATGTTGATTAGTATAGTTGGATTAGCTCGCCTTCACCAGTATATTTTGATGTACTGACCCTCGTTGAAACAGGTTTCCCGCACCAAGGAGATCCTGCGAGGAGCTGAAGTCACTTCCCAATCCAGTCCAGCTGCCGACACGTCCTGATCATGCCTATTTTAAAGCATTTGAAGACCCAGGAGCTAGCAAGCTTCACTCATGCAGCTCAGAGGAAAAGCTATTGTCCCGCCTGGAGGTCTTTATCATTTTAAAGTTTTAGTAAAGGATGTAATGTACAGGACGACTATCTCATTTTGAGTCCACTTTTGTAAGCTTGTGCGGAAATTTTCTGACTCGTTCAAGTGTTTGTAAATAGATGTTCATTATCAATAAAGAAAACTTTTTCATGTTTCAACTTTGTGTTTCAATTATCTGCGTACTCTGAATATGTGCTCGTTATGCAAAATACCTTAGCCTTATGCGTGCGCAACCTAGGCATGTACGGCATCACGCCCGGGGAACGACTATCGATTCCACGGAATCGGGGCATGGCATATTGGTATCAGAGCACAGCTTCAAAGTTTCTTTGAACCTCGTATCAGAAAAGTTTCTTTAATGATCTAATCCCTATGCGAACTCTTAGGCCAAAATAAGATACGTTGCATACAATGAGTCCATAATACATTATGATCCTGACATAAGTAACCTTCTTTTGAAGGAATGGCTCAAGCGCAAGCATCATCGCTAGCACCGGGTGGAACCCAAGCCCAAGAAAGCAGTTCCGGCACTTTGAGAAGTTCTCAAAGTCAGCAAGCCATGTCCCGTGTCGATCCCATTCAGCAGATGATGTAGATGCTTGAGGCTAGCCAACAGAGGGATGAGGCTACTATAACGAGCCGAGAAGTGAGCAAAAGAGAGGCAGAGCAAGTTTGAAGATAATTTAGAAGCCCAATTTTTAGTCCAACAAAAGCAGGTAGATACCCTGCAACAAATCGTGTAGATCTTGGCCTCCAACCATTCCGCGGCAACAGCAACGACACTGGTGGAGCAACCCGCGCCTGAAGTCGAGATACCTCAAACTCCAAAGAAGAAGGATGTGACTACCTTCGACTTTGCTGACTTCAAAAAGGTCTGTAATACGTCGTTTAAAGGGACTGAAGACCAAATCGTGGCTCTAGATTGGTTGGCAGAACTTGATGATCACTTCAAACTTCTAGAGGTACCGGAGCAAAAGCGTGTCGTGTGTGCCCAACTATAGCTTTGCTTGAATGCGC
Organism: Iris macrosiphon; assembly: GCA_036927795.1. Classification (NCBI taxonomy): domain Eukaryota; kingdom Viridiplantae; phylum Streptophyta; class Magnoliopsida; order Asparagales; family Iridaceae; genus Iris; species Iris macrosiphon. The sequence continues at coordinate 118,227,780 of JAYESA010000006.1, forward strand.
ACGATTGGTGGGACGTGCATCGAAGATCTCTTCCAATTGACGATAAAGAGGAGACGATCGCATGGGCTACCTTTTGTGGCGCGTTCGAAGAGGAGTTCATACCCATTCTCGTACGTCGGCAGAAGGAGAACGAGTTCATGCAACTACGACAAGGCAGCATGACAGTAAAGCAGTATTCCGTCGAATTCAACCGGCTTGCCAAATTTGCAAGCTCCTATTTACCTGATGAGGCGAGTCATGCCAGACGATTTGAAGGCGGCCTGCGACCTGCATCCATGCACATGTGGTCGTTCTTCAGTACCAGACGATACGGGAAGTTCTCAATCATGCTCTTTCTCTTGAACCGCAGTATCCTCCAGTTGCTGCCGACACTGTGCGTACCTCCAATCACAAGCGCCATAGCAACGAGAAAGGAAACAATGCTGCAAAGCGTCTAAATAACGGCAGTAAACATAGATGAGATATAAGCAAGACCTGTTTCTACTGTAAGAAGCCTGGGTACACGATTGACAACTATCACAAGAAACTCAAGTTATGCCTCATTTGTGGAGATCCAGACCATGCCATGCCTGACTGTCGGCACTTCTCTGATCGCCGCCCTCAATATCCAAATCTTGCCTCAGCACCCCAAGCCAATCGAGCCGCGCCTCAGCAAGAGCATCGTCAAGCTCAGGGCCAGGTGTACACTATGACATGGGAAGAAGCCCTGGCATCAGACATCGTTGTGTCAGGTATATTGCTTTTCAATAACATACCTGCACGTGTGCTATTTTATTCTGGTGCAACGCATAGCTTTATATCAACAAATTTTGCCATAGAAAATAATATAGAAATGACACTATTGTATCTAGATGTAAGTGTTAGCACCCCATCGGGCACGAAAATACCTATCCGTTTAGTATGTCAAGGCGGTTACGTCTGTATTTGAGGAAGGAAACTATCGTTAGATGTTTTAGTCCTAGATGTTCGGGATTACGACATCATTTTGGGGATGGATTGGCTCGGCACTTTCTCGGCAACTATCGAATGTGCAGAGATATGAGTCGTCTTCTGCCTAACTGGAGAAGCCAAATTTTGCTACACGAGTAGTCCAACAACTGTTGCGTCCAGGGCCTGCATGGTGATTTTGGCAATATCTGCTCGGCGGATGCTACACTTTGGCTGTGAGGGATACATAGCGTCGGTTCGGGACATACAGCTGGATTACGCAAACGTTGAGTCTTCTTCCGTTGTGGCGGAGTTCCCTGATGTATTTCCGAGCGAACTACCCGGCTTGGTACCTGACCGAGAGATCGAGTTTACCATTGATACATTCCTAAATACTCAGCCAATTTCCAAGACTCCGTACAGAATGGCCCCTGCTGAACTAAAGGAGTTAAAGTGCCAACTGCAAGAACTCCTGGATCATGGGTTCATTCGTCCGAGCGTGTCTCCTTGGGGCGCGCCTGTACTCTTCGTAAAGAAAAAGGATGGAACATAGCGACTCTGCATCAATTATCGAAAGTTAAATAAGGTCACCATTAGAAACAAGTATCCTCTACCCAGGATAGACGACCTTTTTGATTAGTTGCAAGGGTCATTGGTGTTATCAAAAACCGATCTTCGCTCAGTCTACCACCAGTTGGAGATTAAGCCCGAGGACATGCCCAAGTTTGCATTCCGAACCCGCTATGGACATTACGAGTTTTTTGTTATGTCATTTGGACTGATGAATGCCCCTGCCGCTTTTATGGATTTGATGAACCGTGCGTTCCGACCCTTCCTTGACAAATTTATGGTCGTTTTTAAAGATGACATCTTAGTGTGCTCGAAGAATAAGGATGAACACGCAGAAAACCTGTGGATGGTGCTACAAATCCTTCGAGACAATAAGTTGTACACGAAGCTGAGCAAGTGCGAGTTCTGGTTGGACAATATATCCTTTCTCGGGCACATTATTTCTGCTAAGGGTATCTCAGTTGACCCAAAGAAAATAGAAGCCATCGTAAAGTGGAGGAGGCCTGAGTCAGCTAGCAACATTCGGAGCTTCCTTGGTCTGGCGGGCTACTACAGAAGATTTATTAAAGATTTTGCGAGGATTGCCTTGCCTCTGACTCAGCTCACTCGGAAGGGAGTAACGTTCGCATGGACGAATGACTATGAAGATTCATTTATAGAGTTAAAGTAGCGCCTCGTCTCAGCACCAATTCTTACCCTTTCAGACGGACCCGATGACTTTAAGATATATAGTGACGCCTCAGAAAAGGGTTTGGGATGTATCCTTATGCAAAAGGACAAAGTAATAGCTTTTGCGTCGAGGCAGTTGAAGCCTCACAAGAAGAATTATCCAAAACATGATCTGGAGCTTGCGGCGGTGTTGTGGCGCCACTACCTCTATGGTGTGCCATGTGAGATCTATACGGACCATAAGAGTCTAAAATATCTCTATACACAAAAGGATTTAAATCAACAACAACGACGTTAGCTTGAACTCCTTACCGATTTTGACTTGATGATTAGATACGCACTGGGCAAGGGTAATATTGTAGCTGATGCGCTGAGTCAAGTGTTCGTTGGGAGCCTGGCTATTGATGACAAGCTGCATCGGGATATTGAAGCTTTGGGTGTTATACTTAAAATCTGATACAAAAGGGGGCGTAAGTGGCTCAACTGCGCCTCCGACTTATTAAAAAATGTCAAGTCCGCTCAGAAGGATGACCTATTCCTGCAAAAGATGCAAGGTCTTATCTCAGCAGAAAAGGTAACCGACTTTGCGGTAGACACGGACGGGATGATGCGAGTGAAGGGAAGATTATGCGTTCCTAACGATATAGCCCTCAGAAAAGAGATACTCACGGAAGCCCATTATGCAAGTTATACTTTACATCCGGGTGGCACAAAGATATATCGAGATCTCCGTACGACGTTTTGGTGGCACGGTATAAAAAGAGATGTGGCATTGTTCGTGTTACAATGCATGACTTGTCAGAGGGTAAAGGCCGAGCACCAGAAGCCGGGCGGAGTGATGCAGAACATTGCTATACCGGAGTGGAAATGGGAACATATAATGATAAACTTCATTGTTGGTTTGCCGATGACGCAACGAAAGAATAATGTCGTCTGGGTCATCGTTGATCGACTCACCAAGTCAGCTCACTTTCTGCCTATCAAAAGTACTTGGAGTGTCGACAGCCTGGCCCAGATCTACCTTAACGAGATCATTCGAATCAACGGCGTGCCCGTATCCATTATCTCCGATAGAGATGGTCGATTCTTATCTCGCTTCTGGGAAAGCCTTCAGTCAGCAATGGGGACGAAGTTGAGGTTCAGCTCCGTCTACCATCCTCAGACAGACGGTCAAATAGAACGTGTCAACCAAATCCTCAAAGACATATTGGTTGCTACGACTCTGCGCCTTGGATTAGAAGACTAGTTGGGACATGCATCTACCGCTAGCCAAATTTGTATACAACAATAGCTATCAATCCAGCATTCAAATGGTGCCGTATGAGGCATTATATGGGAAAAAGTGCAGATCCCCAATCTGTTGGGATGAAGTTAGAGAATAACAAATTCTTGGCCCTGAACTTGTGCAGCAAACTATCCAGAAGATCCGGTTGATTCGAGAACGGCTAAAGGTAGCACAGAGTCGTCCGAAAAGCTACTCAGACACGCATCGACGACCTCTTGAGTTCTTGGAAGGTGATTGGATATTTCTCAAAGTCTCGCCCATGCGAGGAGTTACCAGATTTGGAGCAAAGGAAAAGCTAAGTTCAAGATTCGTCAGTCCGTTCGAGATACTAAAGCGAGTCGCCTCGATCGCATATCAGATTATCCTGCCACTGTCACTATCTGAAGTGCACGATGTCTTCCATATTTTACAGCTTAGAAAGTACGTGTACGACCCGAGTCATGGATCTTGATCAACTGGACCTAAGGGCAGACTTGACTTATGTTGAACATCCTGTGCGGATCTTGGATTATAAAGAGAAGATGCTTCGAAGTCGTTCGGTTCCTCTCGTGTGCGTGCTTTGGCAAAATCATTCGGTCGAGGAATCTACTTGGGAGCTTGAATCTGAGATGAGAGAAAGGTTCCCTTCATTGTTTCATAGTGGTAGGTTCTATTCCTAAGTTTCGTGGACGAAACTTCCAATTAGTTGGTTAGGATGTGGTGCCCCGTTCTCCCTATTCGGGGAGCGCGGCTAAGAAATACAAGTTGGTATCGTTCGATCGGGATAGATTAAAACAAGATCTTATCCTCGTCATAGATTTGCTTCTTCGGAATCGATTTCCATATTCAGTGGACCGTGTCCCGAGGATGGACTTAGCGGCAGAGTCAAGAGGGACATCTCCGATACATATTTTCTTGCCTTGTTTTCGTTGTCACCTTGTTGCTTTCATGCGTTCGGTTGGTTTTCGGATTTGTTTGCATTTTCTTGAACGGTTTTGATAGATTTTATTATTTTTGTTCATTGAACTGTACTTCAATTTCGAGCTTGGAAAGAGTAGAAGAGGTATTGATCAGCTGTTCGTGGCATTGCAGGTGATCGTGCAGTAGGCGACGTGCGAACTGAGTCTTGAAGCACCTCTTTCCTTTCCTTCTTAAACCAACTTGTGAGTGACTTATATTCGATTCAGTTGGCCCTTCTTCTAAGTCTTTACATCTAAAAATCTTGCATTCTTGTTTGTCCCGATCAAACGATACCAAAATAACTAAAAGATGTCAAGATAAAAAAGAATAGACTTGGACTACTTTATGCTTGTCATTCAACTTGTGAACGGTTATCTTATTGCATGCTAGTTTGTTAGAATGTTCTTCTTATGATTAGCTTCAACTTTAGTTAAAAATTATACTTCTTCTATAAATTGTGCTAAGTATGGAACACACCTTGTTATGCAATAAATTATTCAGGAGACTATGCAAAATGAATCATGCCATGCCATTAGTCTCGTATTCATGTTGCCTTAAATTGTATCAATTGATAACTTAATATGAATATCTTTGATCACGGACAACTTTTGCACAAGGTCAATAGTTCCTGCGGACGGTCGCTGGGGCACTGGCACCGATCAGATCCAGACGAAACTTTACAATAGTCTCAATTATTTAGACGGGATGGTTTGTAGCCACTCATAAATCTTTGTTGCATGCCATTCTCGTCAACGACTATAGCTCATCCATTTGGCATCACGCCAGTGATCCCCTCACATATTTAAACTTGTGCAAGCTAACTTGTATCTTCGTAGTAGGGAAGGACATGGTAAGTATTGTGCAGGTGGTTCAGACGGGCAGGTAAGAGTCACCGAACGGTAGCAAGTTCATTTCAGAAATTTATATATATACTGATTGCTTGTAAAATAAACTAAGGCAAGATAGAAAGACCACAAATAAGTTGCATGCTTTATATAAACAACGTGTTGATTGGTATAGTTGGGTTAGCTCACCTTCACCAGTATATTTTGATGTACTGACCCTCGTTGAAATAGGTTCCCCGCACCAAAGAGATCCTTCGAGGAGCTGAAGTCATATTTCAATCCAGTCCAGCTATCGGCACGTCCTAATCGTGCCTATTTTGAAGCATTTGAAGACCCATGAGCTAGCAAACTTCACTCATACAGCTCAGAGGAAAATCTATTATCCCGCTTGGAGGTCTTTATCATTTTAAAGTTTTAGTAAATGATGTAATGTACAGGATGACTATCTCATTTTTAGTCCACATTTGTAAGCTCGTGCGACAATTATCTGACTCGTTCAAGAGTTTGTAAATAGATGTTCATTATCAAAAAAGAGAACTTTTCCATGTTTTAATTATCTGCGTACTCTGAATATGTGCTCGTTATGCAAAACACCTTAGCCTTGTGCGTGCGCAACCTAGGCACGCACGATATCACGCCCGGTGGATGACTATCGATTCCACGGAATCGGGGCATGACAATTACCGCATGGGAACTTTGGTTACATACCACAGATTCTTCGAATGGAGTCTCATGAAGTCTAGTTCGATAGTGGTGCGGATCAATACGTGTCTATCATCAATGAGCCCGATGGAGACAGGGCTTGCAAACTTGAAGGCAGAAAACGCTGGACGAATGGTATGGATCGAGAGACACGCTTGCAGTAGCTTTTTGATGAGCAGGAACTGGAAGAGGACGTAGAGGATGGCCTCATCCTCTTTGAAACATACCTCTTGTATATCTTCGAAAAAAGTATGGACCCTAGGGAGGAGCAAAGGCTCCAACACTGTAGATGGGCCATCTTCCATGGCACAGGGCCTCCCACCGCTGCAAGAAATAATTTGCCTACTTGAAGTACAAAAGCCACATGCCTGGGGTCGTGGGAACGATCTTAGGAACTGGGCCTATCATAACCAGACTGGAGAAAGAGAAGAACCTCTGAAGTGGGGATCGGAGGAAACCATGCTGACCCACCGGAGAGAAGGAGGCGAGGAAAAGGACCGTCGGGGACGAAAGAGTGTAGGGCACCTCTGACCAAGACTATAGTGCCCCGCTCTGCATCTGCACTATGTACAAGAGATATCGATTTGCTGACTCAAAAAGGATATCTTTCTTAAGAGCTCCTTGTTGAACCAGGAGATGACTGATCTAGGTGAGTGGGAAGAAACTTTATTCTCTGATTCTTGCATGCCTTAATAATGAATCTGAGTTTTTGTATGCTTATTCTAAGAAGAAAGTTTCATAAGAAGAATGATAGAACCTGCCTCTGCATGCTTAATAAGAGAACTCGTATTGCTTGTCATTGAAATGAACCTGCTTGCCTAACTAGAGAACTTGAATGTTGTCAATAGAGAACCTTGTTATGCTAATAAGAAGAGTTAGAGATTGCTTGAACATGATTTCATATCGCTTATGTTTTGATAGAACCACATCGTGCTTGAACTCGTTCAGAGAGGGCGGCCAGTTCGCACAGAGATAGAAGAGAAGAGATAGATTGTCTGCTTGTTTATTTCGTCTGCATCATAGAGTTTATCTGATAGTGTTTCATACATTCACATTGTCGGACAATGGCTATTAGTAAAGAGTTGAACCTTGGTCCGGGCTGCTATAATGTTAGTGAAGAGCAACCATGAGTCACAGCTGCTAAAAACATCAAATAAAATAGTCATTGCTTAGATGGATTACCGCTACTGATTGAGTTTCTCGGGGACCGAAAGCATATAGATAGTTCATCTTGTTTGCTTGATAGAAGGATAGTTCCTAGATGGTGCATTGTCCCTAGAGTCTTTGGGTATAGCTCACGAGACACGTTGCGCACACCCTGATAGTAGAATAATTTGCTTGTCTTGTGTGCTTAAATGAATCAAATATGAACTCTATTTTTAATAGATATTTCCAAAAGAAGTAATATGACTCTGTTCCTGTGCTGCATGTAACGAACCTAGGTAAAACAAGAAAGATCCCTAGTAATGTAATATTTTATCATATAATTACTTAGTGTTGGTTTTAGTGAATGTTGCTTTTGTTCATTGATTTTAGACTCACCAGTACTTTCTCTAAAGTGTTGACCCACCAACACTTTGCTTGTTCGCAGGTACTAGATCGTCTGAGGAAGCGATAGACATGCCTCATCCCAGGAGCTGGAAATCTGGTTTCGATGCCTTGAGCCGTATCGATTGCTTTGAGCTGCTTTTGTATAGAGGGACATAATGTATAGAACGATGCCATTGTATTCAGAGAATCTCGTACCTTGCAATTTGCCCCATATACTCAAATGTATTATTATATGTAGCACTGTCCCTCCGCTGCGTACTCGATCGATTCGATGATAGCCACAACTTTAATGATGTTGCCTTATGCGGGCGCAACCCCAGGCTCGCACGACATCACGCCCCGATGGCAAACGACAATATATCCCGCGGGAGCGCCGATGCGTGGTGATTCGCGCCTGACGGGGGCGTTGTCGGGACCTTCGGGATCGGGGCGTGACATAATGGTATCAGAGCAACTCGATCCTCTGCCCTTACGCCTATTTCACTGTTGTTCTTAGATGATGATTCCTTGTATATTGATATCATTTTTGAATATAGCGTTCCATACAATAAGTCCATAGATATTCTCAAAGTTGTGCAAAAGTTTTCTGGATTTGATTTGTTTCTTGAGAGTTGTGCTTTCGTGCTTGTAGTTTGCTAGGGTTATGGTGAGGGATGAGGACTATCACTGCTCTGGATATCGAAAGTTTCTCCTTGAGTTTCGAGGACGAAACTCTTTCTTGGTGGGTAAGTATGTAGTGACCCGTTCCGCGTTGGCATTATGTACAAGAGGTACCAATTTGTTGACTCAAAAAATATATCTTCCTTAAGAGCTCCTTGTTGAACCAGAAGATGACTGATCTAGGTGAGTGGGCAAAAAATTCATTCTCTGATTCATGCACGCCTTAATAATAAATCTGAGTTTTTGAATGATTGTTCTAAGAAGATAGTTTCATAAGAAGAATGATAGAACCTGCCTCTGCATGCTTAATAAGCGAACTCGTATAGCTTGTCATTGAAATGAACCTGCTTGCCTAACTAGAGAACTTGAATGCTTGTCATTAGAGAACCTTGTTATGCTAATAAGAAGAGTAAGAGATTGCTTGAACATGTTTTCATATCGCTTGTGTTTTGATAAAACTACATCGTACTTGAACTTGTTTAGAGAGAGCGGCCAGTCCGCACAGAGATAGACGAGAAGAGATAGATAGCCTGCTTGTTCATTTCATCTGTATCATAGAGTTTATCTTATAGTATTTCATGCATTCTTATGAGTCGGACAATGGCTATTAGGGAAGAGCTGAACCTTGCTCCCGACTGCTATAATATTAGTGAAGAGCAACCATGAGTCACAGCTGCTAACAGTATCAGATAAAAAAGTCATTGGTTTGCTGGATTACCGCTACTGATCTTGAGTTTCTCGGGGACCGAAAGCATATAGATAGTTTATCTTGTTTGCTTGATAGAAGAATAGTTCCTAGATGGTGCGTTGTCCCTAGAGTCTTTGGGTATAGCTCATGAGACATGCAGCGCACACCCTGATAGTAGAATAATCGGCTTGCCTTGTGTACTTGAATGAATCAAACATGAACTATGTTTTCAATAGATGTTTCCAAAAAAAGTAATATGACTCCGTTCCTGTGTTGCATGTAACGAACCTAGGTAAAACTAGAAAGATCACTAGTAATGTAATATTTTATCACATGATTATTTAGTGTTAGTTTTAGTGAATGTTGCTTCTGTTCGTAGATTTTAGACTCACCAGTACTTTCTCCAAAGTGCTGACCCACCAAAAGTTTTTTTGTTGGCAGGTACTGGATCGTCCGAGAAAACGATAGGCGTGCCTCATCCCTAGGACCCAAAAATCTGGTTTCGATGCCTTGAGCCGTATCGATTGCTTTGAGCTTCTTTTGTTTAGAGGGACATAATGTATTGAACGATGCTATTGTATTCAGAGAACCTCGTGTCTTGTGATCTGCCCCGTATACTCAGATGGATTATTTTTTGCAACACTGTCCCTCCGCTGAGTACTTGATCGATTCGATGATAGCCACTGATGTTGCCTTGTGCGGACGCAACCCTAGGCTCGCACGATATCACGTCTCGATGGCAAACTATAATACGTCCCGCGGGAGTGCCTAGGCATGGTGATTTGCGCCCGGTAGGGCGTTGTTAGGACCTTCGGGTTCGGGGCATAACAAAGACGGGGCAGAATCGAATCCGGAGGGAAGGGCCAAAGGGGGAGGCGGGGAACCTCCGTGAGGGAGAAAGAAGGAGGGGAGGGGTGGGGTGGGGTGCCATCACCTCCCTGGAGGGGGCACCCAGATCGCTCAAGCTAGGAAAAGAACATGATACAATATATATATATATATATATATATATATATATATATATATATATATATTTGCAATATGATACTTTTATTGATTCTCAAATGTTATATCTCATGCTCATAATCTATATCATGTAATTTACCTCACTTTCTATATTATGCAAGATTTTTACTTTAGGGGTAATCAAGTATCACGACCCGCACCCGATGTAGGGATGCAAGTCGGAAACAACGTCCAGCCTACGCTGCAGAATCGGTGGTAGAACGCTGTCCGGGTAATCTATCTAGCAATATAATGAACCACCAACAATAACAATATACTCAATCATAGATCTAAGATGAAAATGAGCACGAATCAGATAAAAGAATAGAATAGTCACATACAACTTATGAGTCTAAAATAATACATCAATGAGTCTGAAAGAATACTACAAAATAAGCTGGAGACAAATCCAGTACAAAAGAATACTAAGAAGCTACTAAACTCGGGTCATCTGTCTCAGTTGGGATAAGTCTCTCCTGAGCCAGGGTATCTGAATCTAAACCCACAATATCCTGAGGTCCATAATATGTAGGGTACCAGTCCTCAGTATCATCTGGGAAAAATATATCTAGTCAAGAAAGGAGCAGAGTACATCTCTAACAGCAGTTCTAATCAATGATAAAAACTATATAACAGTAAATAGATATGAATATACAAGATACACAATAAGTACAAGAGATATACAATAAGTAAATACTGGAATAATATAATAATGAGCAATATGACATTGAACAAGAATACTAATGACTAAGTGTGTGAGTACTAGCTTTAACATGTGATCAGCTTGGAAACATAATACAAGATTTATGGCATGACTAATCATACGTGCGGTGTATGATTAACACTATTCAATGAACAAGACTTGATACAAGGAGGGTATGATCACATATCTACACTAAAATACTCTCCACCCTCGACTGGTAGATCCAACCATGTTACGCTATGTCACGAGATTCCCCAAGAAGATAGCTAGTCTTCCCGAGAATTAGTGTCTGTACATGTACAAGTTAATCAATGAAACAAGGCTTGCACAAGATACACCATATACCAAGGAATAATATCTCATGACGAGATCCGGATATACCAATCCATGTAACCATCGTGTCAAGAGAACAAGGATATCTACACTAGATACAATGAACATAGAGGATATCATAAATGAGAAACTATCAGAGAATGTACTCGCCTGAAGTCTAATAAATATTCTCACAGATGTTTAATACGGTGCCTCAAAGAACTAGATATGGAATATAATATCAATACAAGGTTTCAGAAAGAAAATAAGTTAAACTAGTCAACTTCTAGGTCAACAAGCCATCTCTAAGTCAAAAGTCAAACAAGGTCAAGTCTAAGTCAACTATGGTCAACTATAGTCAAACTATGGTCAACTATGTCAAACTATCTATTTCTAGGTTGCACAAGTCTATCTCAAAGATATTGGTTTCAAACACTAGAGTCTAGGTCATAAACTACATCTTAGGATACTAGTATACCGTATCTCAGGATAAGTAAAAATAATAGGTAAAATATCACATATATATATCAAAAAATTATTAATTATATATAATTCTAATTACAAACATTAAATGGATACCTTAGTTTCGAACCAACTTGGTATCACAACACTAACCTATAATATTGATACCCAAACCCAATACCTTAGGTATCCCCAAATACCTTGATACTTACCTTGGCTTTTCAAGGTAATATCCAAAACCTTGTTTATACTAACTATCCGTAAATATATATGCTAACAACTAAATATTATAATTATAGTATACTAAAGCATAATTAACAATTAGGAATGTATCTACATATATATTAATACCATATATATATATCTAATATAATTAAATACACAAAAATATAATAAAATCATAAAACTGTCATTAAAGGTCCTGCCTACTGTCGCTGAAGCTACTGATACCGCTGATACTGTGCTGTTTTCTGCGACAAACTCATGCTGTTATCGCCAAAACTCTCGCTGCTGCGTCGCTGTTGCTGCTGTAGCCGTCGCTAATGTTACTGATGTTACTATTGCGGCTGCTGTCGCTATTTCCTCTGCTGCTGCTGTTTCTATTTGGTGACGCTGAACCGTCGCCAAAGCTCCCTAATCTCCTCTATTATATATATATAACACAATATATATATATATATATATATATATATATATATATATATATATATATATATATATATATATATATATATATATATATATATATATATAATACCACTATGTATGTAAACACATATACTCTTCCACATACATATATATGTACATAATAATATATAGTAACATAACATACATATATATATATAGTATCATATATATATATATATGTATATATATATATATAACTTCACATATACGTACACGTATATATATCATACAATTATATATATATATAACATACATACAAGTATATATATATATATATATATATATATATATATATATATATATATATATATATATACATACACAATATATATATAAATATAATACTATATTTAAAAACTAATACATATGTAGAGAATTAGCTACACAATATATAACACATAGATATATAGATCTATGACACACTAATACATAGACATATATACACAATAATATATATATATATATATATATATATATATATATATATATATATATATATATATATATATATATATATATATATATATATATACACATCACCAAGACTAAGAACAATTTAGAATAGATCTAGAATTAAATTGCACAAACACATGGAGCGTATCACCCCGTATCCCACTAGATCTAGGATACGCTTGCGACACGAGTCCACAACACATCTAAATATACCCCGAAGGACACGAACAAGTCTAATATATTATTTATAAATAATAAGAAGAGTCAAAAACAAATCTACGTGTCCGTGTCAAAATATGACATGCTCAAAGTTCCGTGTCGGAGAAAAAACTCCCAAATCAATACGTATCACCAAATTATTGGGATACGACCTACACGTGCCCAATTGTGGACACAACACTAGCCCCAAACACACAAGCACATGCTAAATTGATCTATAGGACCAATTGACAAACACAACAAATGTTAATCTCGAAATTCTCCCAAAATTGACATAAAAAGCACCATAACTTTCTCAATAGGCCTCTTATGAACACAAAACCAAATCCTATGGGTAGCCTATGCATATGGGTTAATTTTTTATGGTTAAATCTCAGATTTAGAATCTAAGTTAAGAGAAAAAATTGAATTGTACCTATTGGGAGATGGATTCCCAATAAAACCTCCAAATATGATAAAATTGGCCTCCAACTTGTAGATCCTTGCTTCTTTTTGTAGATTCTTGCTTCCTCCTTCTAGATCCTTGCTCCACTAGCCTCCAATGGTGATTTGGGAAGGAATTGGGATAAAATTTGGTAGGGAAATAAAGTAGGAATGAAGGAATTTGGTTGAGGGAAATTCTAGATCTAGTTTGCAAATGAAAAGAGGAGAGAGAAATTTTCTCCCTCTTTAAATATAGTTCGGCCCCCCTTTCCCCTTCCTCAAGCTACTATGAAATGTCCAATATACACCTTGGGACCTCTCATGAAGAAATAATTAAGGAGGTAACCTTCTAGTCTAATGGTTTAATTAATTTTAATCATCCTCCTAATCAATGGGCTTTCTAAATGGGCTTAATTCTAACAATTAATACATATTGGTCCATGAGTCTAAACTAAACTAGTTAGGTCCACTAACACAAGTCCAAAATAAATAACTAATATCTAACAACAAATAAGTAATACAACAATAATTATTTATCAAGCACAATATTTAATTAATTATGAAATTACTAAAATATCATTTCCTAGAAAAAGTGGTAGTGTCAAGCCTTCAAAAATTTGCATGTTTCGCTCTCTCCAAATGTATCCAATTATTGCTAATAACTTGGTGCGCGCCTCCTTGAACTATTGTGGGCCTCTACTTCGATTATTGGATATGTGCTCTAATTGACTTTCCTTTTCTCTAGCTATTTTGATCGGGAGATTTAATATAATTCCTTGAGCTTTCCATATGGTCCCAAGTGAATTGAATTCACAAAGGAAGAATATGTGGTCGATAGATTCATTAGCATGTAAACATAATGAAAATCCTTGCCCCTATGTATGAATATCAAAACGGGTTAACATCTCCATGGTCAAAAGGCGTCCTCTTAATATTTTGAGCATATTAAGTTTCATTTTCTTGGTTGCACCTTTCACCCATATATACTCTACATGTGTTATATGGGGACCGGCCAGACTTATTTGTGAGTATGTTGTCTTTGAATTCGAAAACTCATGTCGAATAGATATTCCATTCCTAGGAATCTAGTTCCTGGCTATTATCAATTTGAATTTGCTCAATAGAAGAGGAGAATTGAGGACCGATAGGGTGGCTCCCCATTTCCATTCCCCATTTGTAATTATTTTGCTCACTTGTTCCTCACGTCCCAGTACAGCAAATATATTCCATCTGAGAATGTCAGCCATACTTTGATTGTTTATCCATGTATCCAACTAGAGGTGGGTGTTTAAACCACTACCTATCCGTTGAGTAATAAGCAGTTTTATTGTACTCCTGTACCGAAGAGTCATTTTATACGAGACGGAGAAATTGTTATCAGTATGTTGGGTCCAAAAAAAATTCTTTTAAGATATCTGTCTCGCATCCAAGATGCCCACAACGAATTATCCTGGAGGGTGTTCTATGTGAGTCTTAATCCTGCTAAGTCATGAAGGGTAAATAAGGGCCATAAACCCGTACCACCTTTATCTTTAGGACAACATAACTCCTTCCAAAATATCGTAAACCCCATCGCCGTATAAAATTAGTGTAGCATTTTTCTACTTTCCGGATAGTCGATGTCAAGAGCATTATCGTCTACAGCCAGAATAAAGATATAGTTTTAATAACATATCTAACTAATTCGATTCCCCCCTCCGAACGATAGATTTTGTGCCTTCCATCCTTCGATTCGTTGATGAACATATTCCACAATAATCTAAAATTCCTGAGCATATGCATAATTGATAGACAACGGCAAAATCAAATACTTCACGAAAATCCACCCTCTCTCTATCTGAAGAATATTTGTAAGATCTTCCTGATTATGACTGTGTGAGTTGAAATATATCTTGCTCTTGTCTCGATTAAGTTAGAGACCTGACAATTGCCCAAACTCTATCATAATTTGCCCCATTGCATTAAGGCCCCTATTTATTGGGACCAGGAAGACTACGGGTGACACCACTTTATATAGGGTAGTAATATTTTTACGATGAACCGCCACATCCATCATCCATAAAAAATATTCCATTACCGATGTAAAAAAATATGGGAAGAAAGGGTCCCCTTGTTGCAGACCCCGATTGCTGGAAAAATAACCATGTCGCTGCCCCTTTATAAGGATTGAGAAGGTCGAGTCATGATGCGTTATCAAACTCTATCTACCCATTGTGTGTGGAAGCACATTGCCAGCATTATTTGGCACACAATGTCTCAATTTACAGTGTCATAAGGTTTTCTGGTATCAATCTTCATACACGCCTTTCATCCACCAACTTTGTTGAAGTTCCGAACCATTTCGTGTGCCAATAAACTATTCTCCGCTTTCGAGCTGCCTTTGATGAATGTCGCTGGTTGTGAGTGTCACTTCCTATTTCCGATATACGTATTTGGAACGTATTTTATTTTAGCATGGTTGCATGTGCATGGAGACTAGACCCATTCTTTGGTTTAACCTGGTTCATGGTTTATTTTATGGGTTTGTTCAACTCATGAGAATCTTTCGTTCAATCCTCGAATCCTACCATATATAACCAAACATTTTCTCTCTCGCTCTCTCCTCACTTCTTCATTACTTCCTCTTGCTTTAGCTCTCTCCCCATTTCATAGGCAAGTACACCTTGCATGAGAAATAGAGAAACCCTCCATATTATTGTTCTATTATGTTTATTATGTATTTGTAAGCACTTTTAGTTCTTAGAGTTTTCTGTTTTGATGGATGGATTAGTGTAGATCTATATTTCTAACTTAAGATTTTTTTGGACTTCATGAGTTTTTTTTGATTTTGATCTATTAAACTTGTGTCTTTGAAAACTAGTTTTTGCTATATGATAGAGCTTTAAATTTAGAGCATTTTGGCTTTTGGTTCACTCAATTTGGACAAAAATAAGATTTTTATGAACAAAATAAGCTTTCAGTTTTTGGAGCTTTTTCGCCATGGCTGAACCTGCTGTTGGAGAAGACGAAGTCTTCATGCGGCTAGTGAGCTATGCGGCCGAGAGTGCCATGCGGCCCGAGATGGTTATAGGGCCTAACTCTTGCCGCATACTGACAGTATGCGTCCATCTTATTGGACGCATGACCGCTGATTTGTCCAGTGTCCTTGAACACTTAGTGCTTTTACTCACTGAACAATTTTTTGTTGCTAAGTCCTAGAGAACTCCAAGCGGCAGAGGACCACATGCGGCACCGACACCCATGTAGCCAGGAGAACATGCGGCCCCTATTTCTTGGATGCATGACTCTGAACCGTTGGCACTTATTTTAATAGTTTTGTCTTTTCTTCCTTACACACTTTATGGCTTATCACCTCAGTCACATCAGTCACTTTATGTCTCATCTCTGACACTTTATTTATTTGATTGTCACTTTAATACTTGTCCCAAGGAGTAGACTTAACCCTGGGCATGAAGCTAAGTGGTCCATGAGGCCTGACTCTTCATACGATATGACTTTCCATGCGGCCTGACATTTCATGCGGCCTAGAGACCCATGCAGCCTGCTTGTTGATTAAATATCTTCTTGACTCTTATGACCCAATGTATAATTGGTAAATGGACTCGAATACTGTATCCGTGCTGATACCCCTATTGCCTGATTATTGTTCATATTTTAATATGCGCCGATGTGCGACACATCATGTCACGTGTTAAGAGATTATATTTGGGTTGTGTATCGAGAATGCCTCCAAATTTCTGAACGCGTGATATTATATATATGTACATTATTTTTCTAGTACGGACATAATAAGCGAGTCAAACTACCAAAGCATGGCGAGGTTATTGATTGTATGAATGTTGCATACACGCTCGGGTGAATCCAGATTTGACTTCCATGGATTTGTATCTAGCGTGCCCATACTTTATACGACATCTTAAAAAAAATTCTTATGTGACCACGTCTTGAGATTTCAAGCACAACATAGGACTAATTAGGTAACTAAAAGTGGTACTAACACTTAGAAGGAACGATATTCCGAGATCATGCCAACAAACTTCCTACGGAGATTCATTCTAAGTGCGCTGTGGGCTGGCCACCACAGATACTATATATCATCTGGCTTAGTGGAGTGCAGTATCTAACTTATTATTATGTCGAGCCACTATTTCAATATAGGAAAACTGGAACCGCTAATACCATATTTTTAGCAGTAGCCCTTCGGAGGACTGGTGCATCCTGTAAGTGCCTATTTTATTATATTGGTTCGGTTAGCTCATGCTCGGCACTGGTGTGATCTAATGATACTTATCATGCATTATTTCTGAGATAATCTTAGACTCCACAAAAATAGCAAGTCATACAAATGATTGGCCGATTTAGGAAAAAATGGATTTGGGTGTGATTGTATTATTCAGCTAGTAGCCTAGGAAAGTGGACTATCATAGTGTTATGGTTCAACCCTTGTCCTTGTCTGGTTGTAGGGTTGACCTTAGTGCTAGGATATGCCATGGACCTAAGTTACAACACTGAACCTATTTATTATTTTATATTTTTCTTGGGTTTTTGTTTCTCTATTTTGTGCTTTTTTTGTGGTACTTACTATTTGGGGTCTAACCCCACTGGTTTTGCATGGCCAGGTTTTGAGCCAGTACCCAAGGATCTAACGTACTTTCCCCCAACTCATGGCTCGTACCAGGACTATGGTCGTATGGGATAGCGAGTGGGTTTTCTTCTTCACTGCTCGTTTTGCACATTTACTTCTTTTTGGCGTTTAGCCACCGGCACCTGTTATCCGGCTCGTCTGGACATTAGTTTTCCTTATATGATTGTACTAAATCAGATTGCAGCTGATTACTGTCATGTACTTATGTTATTCTTTCAGCTTCTTATTTTGTGCAACTGGACTCCAGAATATTTTGAGAAAGCGTTTGTGATGCCTTATTGCTTATCATATATGCTCTATGTTTATTGTTTCTTTTTTGAATGATTGAGCATAGAAGTTCTTGACCATAGAAGACTTGATTGTAGCATGCACCCCTTGTCTTATACAGCCGTGATCGTCGTACGACGTATAGTACCTTGTACGGGGTAGCTGGCCATGTCCGTCTCCGTATTCCGGTGCTGGAGCATCATAAGGTTTTAGTGGTAGCCCGTATAGGTCTGTTCTTCAGACTTGTGGGGTGTCCTGGTCATAGGAGTCTCAATCAAACATGATCCTTCTTGAAATTCTGAATTCGTCCTCTTCGATGCTCAGCTTGAATTCTTTCGAATTGATTGCTTTCTTGTTTCTTCTCGTCATATTCTTGATTGTTTCTTGTGCTCTTCTTTAGGGCTTCTCCTTCCCCCGATGCTGCCGCAACTAGAAAGGCAGAGTTGCCAGAAGAATAAAATCCTGTGGAACCCCAACCAAGGATCCGAGTTGAGCCCACGATGAATATGAGATAGCAACAGGCTCCAGGTATTTTCGTACCTCCCGCAGTGCCGATAGTACTGGATACCCCAGCTTTGTTAGAGATTACCCGTAGATTGTTGGCTTTCCAACAATACCAGATGGTGGTGCAACAACAACAACAACAACAGCAGCAACATCAATAACAACAGCTCCGGCAGCAGGAACAAATATTCTGTTGAACCAAGGGTTGCAAACGGCCCTGGAACGAGGCGGAAGAACAGACTCTGGGGAATCAGTTAGATTTTGCAAACTGAACCCCAGATACTTCGATGGCACGGAGGACACAATTACGGCAGATGATTGGCTCCAGGATATTGAGACAATTCTGACAGCGGCTAAAGTTTCGGCCGAGGAACAAGTTGACTTGGTTCGCCTACAACTCCAAGATCTGGCGAGAGATTAGTGGGCTACGATGGTGGTAGGACTGAGGCATCC
Organism: Iris macrosiphon; assembly: GCA_036927795.1. Lineage (NCBI taxonomy): Eukaryota > Viridiplantae > Streptophyta > Magnoliopsida > Asparagales > Iridaceae > Iris > Iris macrosiphon. Next base: position 118,246,749 of record JAYESA010000006.1, read on the forward strand.
TATTTCATGGGAGAATTTCAGGACCTGATTCAGGATGAAGTACTTTGGGATTATGGCTCAGTATGAGTTGCAGCAAAGGTTCATTAATCTCAAGCAAGCAGGAAGGACAATAGACGACTATGCGATGAAGTTTTGTCAACTTAGCATATTTGCTCTAACCATGGTGGCAACAGAGTTGGAGAGAGCAATAAGGTTCCAACAGGGACTTCACTTGGAGATCTTGCAAAATATAGAGGTGCATGACTACCTGACCTTCAAGGTGGTATTGATAGCAGCCAAGAGGGTCGAGCTTACTTCTCAAAGGATGGCGCCAAGAAGAGTGTATCGGAAGATGCCTCATGGACAAAAAAATAAGGGAAGACCAGTACCCCGAAGGTCAGCACCATCACCTGGCATTCGTATACATGATTCAACGCCACGGAGGATAACAGTTCCAACAGTGATAGTACAAACTCGGCAACAACAGCCGAGGCAACAACAGAAGTAGCAACAACAACGACGGGGAGCACCGACTGAGGTCATACCCGAGATGTCTGCCCAGCAGCTAATTGACTATGTTTGTGATATATGAGCCTTGATTGCAAGATTGCCACATGCCTATTGATGTAGAGGCTAGGAGGGCCAGTACAACAGATTCCTATATTGCTAGCTCCAAGGGCAGTGCAGTAAGGAGGACCAGCAGTAGCAGCACGACCTTTAGTTCAGCGTCCGTTGCCGACGCAGGCACAACTTTATAGGCAGCAACAGCAGAATCAACCGATGCTGCAACTACGACAGCAAGGAAGACAACAGCAGGGATCTCAACAAGGCCAAGGGAAGTCACTCACCTTGTCCTTGGAGGAAGCTATGGCGTCGGGCGACGTAGTGGCATGTAACATTTTTGTTACAATATTTTCTGTCATAACTTTATTTGATTCTAGAGCTTCTTACTTATTTATATCTGCACAATATGCAATACGTATTAGTTTGAAGTTTGAGGCATTGCCAGCGAGGCTGAATATACTCACTGGCAATGGGATCGTAGAAGTTAGTAGGGTATGCCTAGCATGTCCAGTCATAGTATGTGGACATTATTTACCTGTAAAGTTATCTAGTTTCCTATAAGTAACTTTGACGTTATCTTAGGCATGGACTGGTTGAGAGACAGTCATGCAACGATAGACTGTCATGAGGACAGAGTGTTGTTTAGAATTTCTGGTCTAGAAGAGTTTTTCCTTAGCATAATAGCAAGAGACTAGAACAAAAGAGGACTCACAATAGTAGCAATGGAAGCAAACCCGCTACGCAAGATAGTTTAAGAGTTCATGGATGTCTTTCCCAACGATATTTTTGGATTACCCCCAGTTAGAGCGGTAGAGTTCTGTATAGAGTTGATGCCAGGAGAAGAACCAGTATCTCAGAAGGTGTACCCTATGTCGCTATCAGAACTTGATCAGTCATATCGACACTTGAAAGAACTGAAGGAAAAGAAGTTTATTCAGACCAGTGCATCACCGTGGGGAGCACTAGGAATATTGGTGAAGAAGAAGGATGGATCGACGCGGTTTTATATGGATTACAGGCAGTTGAATGTAGTAACAATGAAGAACAAGTACCCATTACCAAGGATTGATAATTTGTTTGACTAATTAAGTGGAGCAAGAGTCTTCTCCAAGATAGATTTACGATTAGGATATCATCAAGTGCGAGTCCGGGAGCAGGATATACCAAAGATAGCATTTAGGTCTGATATGGGCATTACGAATTCTTAGTTATGCCATTCGGACTGACTAATGCTCCAGCAGTATTCATGAACTTGATGAACCGTATTTTCATGCCTTAATTAGACCAATTTATGGTAGTATTCGTCGATGACATTCTAGTATATTCTTGAAATGAGGAAGGGCATGAAGAACATCTTAGGATAGTTCTGCAAACTTTGAGGAAGCACCAGTTATATGGGAAGCTTAGTAAGTGTGAGTTTTGGCGGATCACATATTCTTTCTTAGACATTATTTCTGGAGTAGGAGTGTAAGTTGATCCCAAGAAGTTAGAGGCAGTAGAGAACTGGCCAGTTCCAAAGACAGTAGCGGAAATGCATAGTTTCCTGGGCTTGGCAGGATACTACAGAAGATTTGTGTCAAATTTTGCTAAAATCTTGGCACTATTGACTCGGTTGACGCACAAAAAAGTTAAATTTGTATGGTCAGTGGAATGTCAGATAGCCTTTGAAGAGTTGAAGAACAAGTTAATCTCCGCACCAATCCTTACTCTTCCAGTAGGCTCCGGAGGATTCACAGTATACTGTGATGCATTTGGAAAAGGACTTGGATATTTTTTGATGCAGCATGGGAGAGTGATAGCGTATGCTTCTCGGCAACTCAGAGATCACGAGAAGAACTATCCAACTCATAATTTGGAGTTAGCAGTAGTAGTGTTTGTACTTAAGTTATGGAGGCACTACTTATATGGCGATCGAGTAGAAATATTCATAGATCATAACAGTTTGAAGTATGTGTTTACACAGAAGGACCTGAACATGAGGCATAGAAGGTGGCTAGATTTCTTGAAAGACTATGACACAAAACTTTAGTACCATCCAGGCAAGGCTAATGTAGTAGCTGATGCACTTAGGAGAAGAGGTAGAGAATTTATGTTGACTACCCAGTGGCACATTCTATAAGATTTACCAGAGATGGGTATCGAGATAGTACTTCCACAGAGTACAGGAGTTCAGGTTAGCCTACAGATTCAGTCAACTTTGGTAGATAGAATTAAACTAGCTCATGCAGAGGACCCAGAGATTCAAAAGCTACGAGAAGAATGTAAGTCAGGTCTTCGGAAGGAGATGACAATACATGCGGATGGAATGCTAAGGTTTGGGAATCGTTTATGCATACCAAGCGAAGATATTCGGCAAGAAGTTATGACTGAAGCACACAGTTTCTAGTATTTTATTTATCCGGGAGGCACGAAGATGTACCAAGATATCAAGCAACACTTTTGGTGGAACAAAATAAAGAGAAAAATAGCATACTTCGTATCGCGATGTCTGATATGTCAGCAAGTGAAGGCAGAACAACAGAGACCAACAGGATTATTGCAACCGCTTCCTATTTCAGAGTGGAAGTGGGAACACATCACAATGGACTTTGTGACTGGTTTGCCTAGATCACTGACTGGTCGAGATGTAGTTTGTGTGATAGTAGATCGTCTCACAAAATTAGCTTACTTCCTTCCTTTTCGAGTAGGATAGTCTACAGAACTATTGGCTAAAATGTATATGCGACAGATAGTGAGACAACACGATGTCCCAGTAAGTATCGTATCAGATCGAAAGACACAGTTTACTTCTCATTTTTGGAAAAGTTTGTACTAGAGCTTAGACACCAAGTTAAGATTCAACACCGCTTACCATCCCCAGACAGACGGACAATCAGAGAGAACTATCCAAATCCTGGAAGATATGCTAAGAGAATGTACCTTAGACCTTGGTGGATCTTGGGAGAATCACCTTTACTTGGTAGAATTCTCGTACAACAATAGTTATCAGGTCGATATTCAGATAGCACCTTTCGAAGCACTATACGGCAGAAAGTATAGATCACCATTGGCTTGGGACAACAATGGTGAGTAAAATATGTTTGGCCCTGAAATGATGGCGAAGACAGTAGAGGTTGTCAAGCAGATAAGAGAGTGACTTTGGGTTACACAATATAGGCATCGATATTGGGCAGATCAGCATCGTAGGCCTTTAGAGTTTTGTGTCGGTGACTATGTGTTCTTGCGAATTTTGCCTACCCATGGAGTCATTAGATTCGGGGTTCGTGGGAAGCTTAGTCCAAGATACGTAGGTCCGTTCGATATTCTCGAGCGGGTAGGCGATGTTGCTTATCGTTTTGCCATTCCACCTTCGTTACGTGAGGTATATGATGTATTTCATGTGTCTCAGTTGCGTAGGTATGTTTCGGATCTGAGTCATATCCTCGATCACTCTGAATTAGTCGTTGGTACCGACTTATCTTACGAGTAGCAACCCGTATCCATATTAGACCGTAGGGAGATGGTGTTCAAGAACCGAACTATTTCTCTTGTTCGGGTTGCTTAGGGATATCACACACTTAGAGAATTGACGTAGGAGCGCGGGGATGATATTCGATCCCATTACCCACATCTATTCGATTCAGAAGGTATATTCTACCTTATGCCTTCATATCTCAGATTATGTGATCAAGTAATCACCTTTATGTTGTGATGATATTGCTTGCATATGTAGTTTCTAGTAGATTTATATTGTGCTTGTCCTGACTTCTCCAACTATTGCTTGGATTCGAATTCCGAGGGCAAATTTTTTCTAAGGTGGATAGAGAGGTCACACCCCGTTCCTGATATACGTATTTGGAACGTATTTTATTTTAGTATGGTTGCATGTTCAAGGAGACTAGACCTATTCTTTGGTTTAACCTGATTCATGGTTTATTTTTTGGGTTAGTTCAACTTATGAGAACCTTTGGTTTAATTCTCAAATCATACCTTATATAACCCAATATTTTCTCCTCTCTCCTCACTTCTTCATTACTTCATCTTTTTTTAGCTTTCTCTCCCCATTTCATAGGCAAGTACACCTTATATGAGAAATGGAGAAACCCTTCATATTATTATTCTATTATGTTTATTATGTGTTTCTAAGCACTTTTAGTTCTTGTAGCTTTCTGTTATGATGGATAAATTAGTGTAGATCTATATTTCTAACTTAGGGTTTTATTAGATTTTATGAGTTTTTTTATTTTGATCTATTAAACTTGTGTCTTTGAAAACTAGTTTTTGCTATATAATAGAGCTTTCAATTTAGAGCATTTTGGCTTTTAGTTCACCCGATTTGGACTAAAAATGAGATTTTTATGAACAAAACAATATTTCAGTTTTTGGAACTTTTTTGCCATGGCTGAACCTGCTGTTGGAGAAGACGAAGTCTTCATGCGGCTAGTAAGCTATGCGGCCAAGAGTGCCATGCGGCTCGAGAGGGTTATGTGACCTAAACTTTTGCCGCATACTGACAGCATGCGTCCATCTTGTTGGACGTATGACTGTCGATTTGTATAGTGTCCTTGAACACCTTGTGCTTTCACTCACTGAACGAATAAAAATTTTGCTAAGTCCTAGAGAACTCCAAGCGATAGAGGGCCCCATGCGGCATCGACACCCATGCGGCCAAGAGAACATGTGGCCCCTATTTCTTGGACGCATGACTTTGAATCGTTGGCACTTATTTCTATAGTTTTGTCTTTTCTTTCTGACACACTTTATGGCTTGTCACCTCAATTACATCAGTCACTTTATGTCTCATCTCTGACACTTTATTTATTTTACTATCACTTTATTGGTTTGGTTAGCTCATGTTCGGCACTGGCGTGATCTGAGGATACTTATTATGCATTATTTCTGAGATAACCTCAGACTGCAGAAAAATAACAAGTCGCACAAATGATTGGCCGATTTAGGAAGAAATAGATTTGGTTGTGATTGTATTATTCAGCTAATAGCCTAGGGAAGTGGACTATAATAGTATTATGGTTCAACCCTTGTCCTTGTCTGGTTGTAGGGTTGAGCCTTAGCGCTAGGATATGCCATGGACCTAAGTTACAACACATAACCTATGTATTATTATATGTTTTTCTTGGATTTTTGTTACTCTATTTCGTGCTTCATTTGTGGTACTTGTTATTTTGGGTTTAACCCTATTGGTTTTGTATGGACAGGTTTTGAACCATCACCCGAGGATCCAATGTACTTTCCCCCAACTCATGGTGCACACTAGGACTATGGTCGCAGGGGATAGCAAGTGGGTTTTCTTCTTCCCTGCTCGTCTTGCACATTTACTTCTTTTTGGCGATTAGCCACCGGCACCTGTTAGCCGGCTCGTCTAGACATTAGTTTTTCTTACATGATTGTATTAAATCAGATTGCAGCTGATCACTGTCATGTACTTTTGTTACTCTTCTAGCTTCTTATTTTGTGCAGCTGGACTTCAGAATATTTTGAGAAAGCATTTGGGACACCTTATTGCTTATCATATATGCTCTCTGCTTACTGTTTCTTGTTTGAATAATTGAGACATAGAAATTCTTGACCATAGGAGACTTGATTGTAGCATGCACCCCCTTGTCTTATACAACCGCGATCGTCGTACGACGTATAGTATCTTGTACGGGGTAGCTGGCCTTGTTCGTCTTCGTATTCCGGTACTAGGGCATGACAGTGAGAAATAAGATCTTCCATGATCTTCTCTATACGACGGAATATAACAGACATAATAAGCTTGTACACGTAATTGCAATAAGATATTAGCCAAAAATTCGTCAAAGAAGTCGCCCCTTCCTTTTTAGGAATAAGAGTGAGAAATGTATGATTGAGCTCCCCGAATAGACGACCTTTAATGAAAAATTATGTACAATAGAAAGTAGAGGAATTTTGATTTGCTCCCAATGAACTTTAAAGAACTATTTGTTAAAGCCATCGGGCCCCAAAGCTTTGTTAGGATCCGCCACTTCACTACCCTTTCTATTTCTTCCATCGTAACCAGAGCAAGAAGAAGTTGATTACATGCTTGTGTCAACAGCCTCTTACAGATCAACTCTGAGAATTCTTAAGCATAATCAATCTGATTGTATAGTTATTTATAGATGCGATGCCGACTGGATGTCCTCAAGAGCGAAAACAAATCGACCTTCTGAGTTAATTAACTTGATGCCTATGTGTTGTGTTCGAATTATATCATAGAATAATTTGGAGTAGCGATTACCATCCTTGAGCCACGCACATGTAGCGCATTGGGCCAGCTGAATCTCCTCTTGGAATGCAAGAGTTCGGACCTCATCCATTAAAGAAACTTCATGGGCATTAGAGCTGCATTCAGCCGGTCTTGAGGGGCTGTATTTAGCCGATCTTGGATGCTCATTAGAGCTGCCTCCCTATTTGTCAGGTCCGATTGGGGCCGTGAATAATTCCAGTACATGAGCTTATATTTGCCCGCTTTGAGTTTAGTGACCAAACAAAATTGCAAATTGCCCTTCACAGCTATATTTAGCCCCCCTCCCTACTGCCTCCTCATAACCCAGAAATAACAACCATGAGTTGTTGTAGCGGAAAGGTCGTGCACGCTGCCTTGGAGCTTCTATTAGCTGTCTTAAAATAGGAGAATGATGTCACACCCCGCTTCTAATAGATGGTAAGTCAGCATCCTAGGCTACATGCTGTACGAATAACCTATATTTATAACCACGATTGTCGCCTATAATTTCTAGAATAAATTTTAGGGTAATACTAAATCATCAACATGGTAAGAACTAAGTATATTCACAATATCAAGCTTTTACATTTATATCTCACAAGTCTGAGTTCTATCTTCCAAAATGATAGTATACAAGCTACTCATTAATTATACAACCATATGTCTATATCCCATAAAGTTTAAAATACATATAATTATATAATAACACAAAATAAAATTGTTCTACACGCGATGTCCCTTATTCTTCAGACTCGTCTATATTATATAAGGAAAGTACCTCGTCTTCGACTTGGCCTTCATCTAGTGAACAAAACTAGGTCATCAAAGACATGTAAATCCTCGATTCAAGAAAGGTAAAATAAATGAAATAATATGATATTGAAGATCAAGTGTAATGGAAATCTAAACTGAATAGACTCTAAGTACAAAACATAATATGTCTCTGAAATGACTTCTAAAGTGATCTTAACATAGTGAAATAATTGTATCCAAACTATTCCTTAAGTCCTAAAAGTCACTTACAATCGCAATACAATTTTCCTAAATGATGATGCAAAGTTAGAGAACATGTTTTGATCTCACATTTGAGCAGTGTCACAAGCACTATCTAGGTAATAATCCTGTTACCAAGGATCAGGTGGTGGCAGGTAGGCATGGTTCTTAGTAGTCCGGTCAGTCCTCTTCGGGAGCAATAAATCATTTACAAAAATTAACACCAAATCGACTTTTATTGAATTAGGATAAACATTTACAGATAACACGAGATTCAGGTAGGTAGGTAATGTAATCATTCAGCTACTCACAACACAAGGCCTTGAGAAGGAGCTACAAGTTCTGATCAGTTTTGTTAATTATATTGCCAAGATTTTATACGATGTGATCTAATATATTCTTCCCTCCCAATGCTTTATTCTATAATCACAATCAATCCTAAGTCATTCTAACAATTAAAACTCTATTTCTTGGCTTAAGTATACATCTTGATTTCTCTTTCTGGAATACAAATATTACTTAGCAGTAACGCTTCCAACTATTGTAATAACACCAATTAATTCTTTATACGTGTTAATATTACGTAATACGAGAATACATTGTCATACCTGTTTTTCGATTTGGTATTTATTGAATTTTTAGAATTTAATTTTCATGATATTGTATTTTTGTTGTATTTGCATGATGGTTCATGTCATTTTTATTTTTATTTTCTGTCGTTTGGAGAGACTACCCAAGACCAGTAGAATACCCATTGGCATTGACATACACCTGGTTTATGAGCCGCATGTAGACTGGATACTTGGTTTGGTTTATTTTGGCTGAGAGTTTTCTCTCTCCTCCCTCATTCTTCTTCACTTCTACTTTTATTTTCCTCTTTCTTCTTCCCCTTTCCCTTGCACTGAACCCTAACCCTAGAAGAGGTAGTTATGATCACTTAGACTGTGAGAGGTACAGGCTAAGAAGCCACTCCAGGCAGGTACATCTTGCTCAAGTAGAGAGACCATAATTTTCAGAATTATTTTAATTTTGTTAAACTAAAAATATTTTTTGTTCAAAAATATTCATCCTTGTGTTCTCTTCAACTTTAGTCCTTGGCATTTTTTAGTTTTGGTGAATGGTTGGGTGTAGATCTGAGTTTGAAAGTTAGGATTTTATGAATTTCATAGATTTGATCTCTTAAAACTTAGTATTTCTAAAAATTAATTATCCTATATTGTGGGAAATTAAATTTTATTCAATTTTGGCTTTTGAAACGTCGAATTTCGAGTTGAAATAAAGTTTTTATGACCAAAACAAGTTTTAGAATTTTGTATGTCAAGTGAGGAAGAAAAAAAGTGTTGGCGTAAAACTGTGCACAAGTCCCTGGCATAAATCTGCGCATAAGTCCCTTTTGGTGTAAAACTGTGCAGCAGCCTCTCCTTCTGCGTAAAATACGCACAGAAGCCCTTCCCCTTTTACAAAAATATGCCAGAAGTCCATTTTGAGCTAAAATACGCATAGAAGAAGCCCTTCCCCTTTTACAAAAATATGCCAGAAGCCCATTTTGAGCTAAAATACGCACAGAAGTCCTTTTCCTTTAACAAAAATATGCCAGAACCCATCTTTGAGCCAAAAATACGCCCAGAATTCATTCTTGACCCCAATTTCATATATAAGCTATCTTTTTGACTGTTTTATGCGCCATAAGTTGTGTCAGCTATTTTCTTTTGATATTTTCTTCGATTATTTGATTAATTATTTTGGTTTAGTATTGGAGCTTAGTTGGAAGTTGTAATTCCTTATATTGACTCGGAGTTGTAATTCCTTATATTGACACGAGTTTATGATCTACACGACATCGTGGATTATTTGCGTGTAACAAGCCTATTGCATTTGGCATCGGGCAATCAAGTGTGAGCATTTTCCAATGTATCGTGTGTCGTGGATACGATAAGTTTGCTAGTGATAGCTTGTGAAAAGCTCGTACTCGTGACTCGTTATTCTAAAAAGATTCTCGGGTGTCTACGACTCAAAAATTTATAATAAATCTTGAAATGATTAACAAGCTAAATTCACATAGATCATTGGGAGGGAAGAATATTCGCGCTACCGTCTACCTTGATCCCAAGGGCCCCATGAGGCATGTGACAACCCTACTAAGCAAGGGCTCCATGATCTATCAAGTTTGCGAGTGCTGCGGCACTTAGAAGACAAGTTTATGTTTAAAAGACAAGTTATGATTTGAAAACAAGTTTATGGTTACCTGACAAGTTCATGGTTATGTCAAGTTACAAGTTATGTTTTGTTGTGATGTGCACTAACTTTCTAGACAAGCTTACCCTTGTCCATCCGGGTTGATTGCAGTGCCGATGGTAGCAATATTCTTAGAAATACATTTTTAGTAATTAAGGCTTGTGACAACCTAGTTAGTTAATTATAGAAAGTCGTAGCCATATTTGGCCATTGTCACTACCATATTTTCTAGGAAAGGATATTTTGATAATTTTATAATTAATTAAATATTTACATTTGTATAATTATTTATTGTATTATTGTTAGATATTAGTTTATTATTTTGGACTTGTGTTAGTGGACCTAACTAGTTTAGTTTAGACTCATGGACCAACATGTATTAAGTGTTAGAATTGAGCCAAACTAGAAGCCCATTCATTAGGAGGATGATTAGTAATTAAACCATTAGACTAGAACCTTTCTTCCTTAATTATTTCTTCATGAGAGGCCCTAAGGGGTATAATGGACATTACATAGTATCTTGAGGAAGGAGCAAGGGGGGCCGGCCTACATAAAGAGGGGGAAAAAGTTTCTCTTTCCTCTTTTTATTTTAAATCTAGATCTAAAATTTTTCTCAACCAAATTCCTTCATTCCTACATCATTTACCTACCAAATTTCATCATAATTCCTTTCCAAATCACCATTGGAGACTAGTGGAGCAAAGATCTAGAAGAAGGAAGCAAAGATTTACAAAGAGGAGCAAGGATCTACAAGTTGGAGGCCAATTTCATCATATTTAGAGGTTGCATTAGAAATCCATCTTCCAATAGGTATAATTCAGTTTTTTCTCTTCAATTAGGTTCTAAATCTGAGATTTAACCATGAGAAATCAATCCATATGCATAGGCTACCCATAGGATTTGGATTTGAGTTCATAGGAGGCCTATTGAGAAAGTTATGATACTTTTTGTGTCAATTTTTGGAGAATTCCGAGTTTGACACTTTTTATGATTGTCAATTGGTCCTATAGTTCAAATTGGCATGTGTTTGTGTGTTTATGGCTAGTGTCATGTCCATAATTGGGTACGTGTAGGTCGTATCCCAATAATTTGGTGATACGTATTATTTTGGGGATTTTTCCTCCGACACGGGGCTTTGTGCATGTCACATTTTGACACGGACACGTAGGTATGTGTTTGACTCTTCGTACTATTCATAAATAATATATTATACTTGATTATGTCCTTCAGAGTACGTTTGGTTGTGTGATGGACTCGTATCGCAAGCGTATCAAAGATCTTGTGTGATACGGGTGTGATGCACTACACGTGTTTGTTGTATTGCATTTTTATATTTAATGTACATTGTTCATAGCTAATAGTATATTAATTATCATAGTATATATATATATATATATATAAAGTTATATGTATCCTTATGTTATTCATATGATATGTATATATATGAGTTATTGATATATACTATCTACATAGCTATGTATGTTGTTGATGTTTATATATATATATATATATTCATAGAGGTAGTTATATATATATATATATATATATATATATATATATATATATATATATATATATATATATATATATATATATATGTTATACCTATATGTAAGGTGTATACATAGATTGATATATAGGTATTGATGGTTATATGTTTATATACATAGAGGTAGTTATATATATATGTATGTGTGCATGTTACTTGGCTATGTATCCATATATTGATATGTTTATGTATCTAGATATTTTGTGAGTGTATATAGATGTATATTATAGCTATTAGTAAGAATGGTTATATATATTTATATAAGTATTAGATAGTATATGGATAGATACATATATAGGTGTGCTTCATTGTGTGTTGAATGTGAGGGGGTCGGGTACCTATAGTGAATCATGTACAATAGCAGCAGCTCGCACCAAAGCACCGCAGCAACCCTCACCAGAGCACAGCAGCAGCAGCATTTCAGCAATATCAAACAGCAAGCAGTAGTAGCAAGACTAGCAACAACAGCTACACTAGCAGCAACAGTGTAGCAGCAGCAGCAAACGTAGTAGCTGCAGCAGCAGCAGCTACATCAGCAACTGCAGTCAAGTGCAGTGCAAGATCCAGCAGCAGCAGTGTTGAGCAGCAACGTGTGCAAGCTTTAGCACCAGCATCGTGTATCAGAGCATGGACAACAAGGTATGTTAGTATCTTCCTATTTAGTTTAGTTAGTAGTTAATAGCTAGTTGGGTTAGTTAGTTAGTTAGTTAGTTACCTAGCTAGTTAGTTATCTATATGTACTTGTTGTTTGATTAGTAGATTCATAAATACTTTGATTTCTAGCTACTAGTTATACATATATGTGTACCTATTGTTATGTAGTAGTTATATATAAGAATTATAGATCTAGTTGTGATATGTGTGTGAGTATGCATATATGTATATTTGTTGTAGTTAGCATGGTATAGTAGTCGTGTTAGATGGTGCATGATATGTTATAGTTATATTAGATTGAGATACATATAGTTATGTATATATGTTTAGTTATACGAGTAGTTATTGATTAGTTAGAAATTTAGTATATATATATATATATATATATATATATATATACATATGTATATATATATATATATATACATATATATATATATATATATATATATATATATATATATATATATATATATATATATATGTTAGTCATTAGATTGAGTAGCTAATATATACTAGATATGACATTTACCTTGAGATACCAAGGTAAGTATCAAGGTATTTGAGGATACTCAAGGTAATAGGGTTGGGTACTAAGATGAGTGTTTAGAGGTGTGATACCGAATTGGTTCAAAGCCAAGGTATCCACATAGCATTTGGTAGTTAGGATTAGTATACATATTGTTGATTGAATATGCATATTTCATATTTCATATCTCATGTTTGCGTATCTTGAGATACGGTATCTTAGTATCTTAGATTTAGTTTGTATGGCCTAGTTTCATAGTTTATGAACTAACATCATTGAGATAGACTCATGTAACCTAAAAATAGGTAGTTTGACCGGGTTGACTTAAAATTGACCTAGTTTGACTGTTTTGACTTAGAAATGGCTCTTTGACCTAGAAGTTGACTAGTTTAACTTATTTTTATTCCAAAACTTTGCATTGATGTTGTATTCCCTATCTAGGTCTTTGAGACACCGAATCAGACATATGTAAGACTATTCATCCAGATTCAAGCGAGTATATTCTCTGATAGTTTCTCATTTATGATATCCTCTATGTTCATTATATCTAGTGTAGATATCAATATTTTCTTGACACGATGGTTACACATATTGGTATATTCGGATCTCGTCATGAGATGTTATTCCTTTGTATATGGTGTATCTTGTGCAAGCCTTGTTTCATTGTTTATCTTGTACATGTATATACACTGATTCTCGGGGAGAGTCGCTATCTTTCTGTAGAATCCTGTGCCATAGCGTACCATGGTTGGATCCCCTATACCAGTCGGGGGTGGAGAGTATTTTAGTCTAGATATGTGATCATACCCTCCTTGTGCATGTCTTGTTCCATGTGAGTGGTGATCATACACCGCACGTATGATTAACCAGGCCATTTACTCTTGTGCAAGTTCCCAAGATGATCACATGTTAAAGCTAGTACTCATACACTTAGTCATTAGTATTCTTGTTCATTATCATATTGTTCATTCTTATATTTATTCCAGTATTTCTTATATTGTATATCTCTTGTATCTATTATTGTATCTTGTATATTCACATCTATTTACTGTTACATAATTTTTATCATTGATTAGAATTTTTGTTAGAGATGTACTCTGCTCCTTTCCTCACTGGATATATTTTTCTCAGATGACACTGAGGAGTGGTACCCTACACATTACGGGCCTCAGAATGTTGTTGGCTTAGAGTCAGAGACCCTGGCTCAGGAGGGACTCATCCCGACTGAGACATATGACCCTGGACTTGTAGCTTCTTAGTATTCTCTTGTACTGGATTTGTCTCCAGCTTATTGTTTAGTATTTCTTCGGACTCATTGATGTTATTATTTTAACTCATGAGTTGTATTCTGACTATTCTATTCTTTATTATATTCGTGCCTATTTCTGTCTTAGATCTATGATTGATTATATTAATATTGTTGGTGGCTCATGATATTGTTAGATAGATTATCCAAACAGCATTCTACCATCGATTCTATGGCGTAGGCTGGGCGTTGTTCCCGACTTGTACCCTTACACCGGGTGCGGGTCGTGATACATTTTTAGTGGTGGCCCATGCAGGTCTTCGAGGTCGCAATTAGTGCGATTCGTAGTGGTGCTCTGATTTGAGTACTATTACGAGGCTGTTTCAGGATATAGGATATAGGCTATAGGCTGAGAATACTCAATCATATCTATGAAAAATTCTTTTGATTCATTCAACTTTTCTTCCTTGATATTGATAATTGATATTTAAACTGTCCTTTCCTTGAGTGTCTTACATCATGTGCCATATTGATTCTTTCTTTCGCTTTGTCTCAGGATGCCGCCTAAGACTAGATCGCAGCAGGGGAGAGCAGCTTCTGAGAGATCTGCGATATCCCGAGGGCCTGCACTGGTCACTTCTTCGGTGATTGGAGTGTCAGCTGCTTTCGGAGGTCCACCACCTACTCAGAGGACTGTGCCAGCTGTATCTGAGGGACTTCCACCTCTACCTTCCGTGCCAGCAGATGCGACACAGATGTTCACACTATTTCGTGAGATATTGGAGGCACAGAGGGCTCAGTCATAGGCATATTAGAGACATAACGACGTCTTACCGTAGGGTATCGAGAGTGCTCATCAGCTTGCTCGTGCCATAGTGGAGAGAGGAGTTCTGGTCCAACAGTAGGTTGCTCCTCAGGTTGCTCAGCTTCGGCCAAGCAATATTCAGGATTTCAAGAAGATGGAGCCTAGGGTCTTCAAGGGGACGGAGGGCATCGTCTATGCTGATGATTGGCTCGAGGACATTAAGCATCTTATGAGGGTGTCCCATCTTTCTGAGGATCTGAAGGTTGAGGCGGTAGGGCTTCAACTGTTCGACGTCACCCGCACTTGGTTCAGGAATGAGCCAATTTTTGTTGACGCAGGACACTCTTGGGAGGTGTTCAAGGACCTCTTCAAGAAAAAGTTCTTCGCTCGGGCAGACAGGTTGGACTTGGGGAGGCAGTTTGAGAGCCTCATTCAGGGGAGCATGTCTGTGGAGGAATACGCTGCAGAGTTCGGCAGGTTAAGCCAATTTACAGAGTATTTGGTGAGAGAGCCGAAGGTTCGGGCTATTCGTTTCCGTGAGGGTCTAAACTGGGAAGTAAAGATCCTCATTCTGTCTTTTTATGAGACATACTCGGAGATACTTGGGGAGGCACGCAAGATTGAGCGAGAGTTGGGTTTGAAGCCCAAGAGAGATCCTGATTCTTTTCTGGGGGCCAACAATAGTGTAGTATCTGCCAAACGTTCTTATTTCCAGTCCAGGCCTTTCCAGCAGCCGCAGAAGCACCAGACTCCAGCTAGGGCGCTATTTTACCAGGCACCATAACAACAGAGGTAGTTACAGCAAGCTTTCTGCCATTTCTGTAAGAAGCTTGACCACATCTGGGAAGTTTACAGGAAGAGGTTGGAAGTTTATTTATATTGTGGTACTGAAGGGCACTAGTTGAGGGAGTGTCCTTCTAATCCTCGTCGTCCAGTTCAGGGAGCAGCTTCAGTTCTGAAGACACATGCGAGACTACCTGTAGTACAACCGGGGACCGTCGCTTTCGACCCAACAGCAACGTTATGTCCAGCATCAGCATCACGAAGGTGCACGACAGGGAAGAGCATTTGCTATGACCGTCAAGGAGGATGAGTCCACCGGAGATGTCATCGTAGGTTTTGTTCTTCTTGATTTCATTCCAACTTTAGCTTTGTTTGATAGTAGTGCTTCCCATAGTTTTGTATATGTTTCTTTTACTCTGAAGCATGGTTTGGTAGCTAAGTCTTTGCTTAGGACTTGCAAGATCGTGACCGGGGGAGGCATTATCCTGGTTAATAATATTTGCAAGGATCGAAGAGTTACTCTGGGAGGCCGGAAGTTGAGTGTGTGTCTACTTGTAATGCCACTTTCGAGCTACGACATTGTACTCGAGATGGATTGGTTAAGTAGGTACCGTGCTAGTATAGATTGAAGAGGAGTTAGAGTTTTATTTGGTCCGCCAGGAGAGCCAGAGTTTGAGTTTGCTAGAGGAGATGCAGAGCAGGAAGAAGGCATTATTTGTGGAGCTTTGGTGGAAGACAAGGAGTTGTCGCATCCGTTGATAGCAGAGCTCTTGGATGTGTTTCCTGAGGAATTGTCAGGATTGCCGCCAGATCGAGATATTGAATTCTCTATAGACTTGGTGCCAGTTGCAGAACCAATTTCAAAGCATGTCTATAGAGTAAATAACAGCGAGCTGGTCGAGCTAAAAAATCAGGTGGACGAATTACATGATAAAGGGTTTATCAGATCGAGTTTTTTATCGTGGGGAGCCCCGGTATTGTTTGTACCGAAGAAGGATGGATCGGTGCATATGTGCATGGATTACAGGGTATTAAATAATCTAACTATCAAAAATAAGTACCCTTTGCTACGGATTGATGACTTGTTCGATCAGTTGAGTGGTGCCAAGGTGTTTTCTAAGATAGACTTGAGATCAGGCTACCACCAAATAAAAGTAAAGCCGAAGGACATACCGAAGACTGCTTTTAGAACTCGGTATGGTCAGTATGAGTTTATGGTGATGCCGTTTGGATTGACTAATGCATCAACGATATTTATAAACTTGATGAACAAGGTGTTCCATCAGTACCTTGACAAGTTCGTGGTGGTGTTCATCGACGGCATACTCATATACTCGAAGACACCGGAGGAGCACGAGGAGTATTTGCGGATTGTGTTAGACGTGCTGAGGAAGGAGAAGTTGTATGGAAAGCTGTCCAAGTGTGAGTTCTTCTTGGACAAGGTGGAGTTCTTGGGACATGTTGTGACTGGTGATGGCATTTCAGTGGATCCGAAGAAGATCGCATCAGTGGAGTCTTAGAAGACCCCGAGTTCGGTAGCAGAGATCAGGAGTTTCTTGGGATTCGCAGGCTACTACAGAAAGTTTATGCAAGATTTTTTGAGGATTGTTGAGGCGATGACTAGACACATCAGAAAGGATGTAGAGTTTGTTTGGATGGAAGATTTCCAGGTTGCTTTTAAGGAATTGAAGAAGAGGTTGACGTTTGCTCCTATTTTGACGTTGCTATCTGGGTCTGGAGGTTTCACTATTTATAGTGATGCATAAGGGAAAGGTTTGGGTTGTGTTCTTCAGCAAAATAGGAAAGTGATTGCCTATGCATTTAGGCAGTTTTGTCCTCATGACAAGAACTATCCTACCCATGATTTGGAGTTGGCAGCAGTCATCTTTGCCCTAAAGTTATAGAAATACTATTTGTATGGAGAACGTGTGGAGATCTTCACAGACTATAAGAGCTTGAAGTACGTTTTTACGCAGAAGGAGTTGAATATGAGGCAGTGTTAATGGTTGGAATTGATGAAGGATTTTGACATCTCTTTGCAGTATCATCCTAGGAAAGCCAATCTAGTTGTTGATGCCTTGAGCAGGTAACCGATAGCTATGTTTTTGACGCATGATCGATATTTGTTGGAGGACTTGGAGAGCTTGGGCATTGAGGTGATAGTTCCTGATTTTGATATACAGATATGGGGATTGCAGATACACTCAGATTTGATGGACAAGATCAAGGCAGCCCAGTATGTGGATGTATCTCTGAGGAGCATCAGAGCCCAGGTAAGAGAAGGATTGGAGGATGATTTCACCATTGCTGAGGATGGTTCTTTGCGGCATGGTGTTAGATTGTGTGTGCCTAGTGGAGAGTTGCATGAGGAGGTATTGCAGGAAGCGCATCGCTCTCAGTATTCCATACATCCAGGTGCCAATAAGATGTATCGAAATATGCGAGAGAGTGTGTGGTGGTATGACATGAAGAGAGAAGTGACACAGTTTGTATCCAGATGCTTAGTGTACCAGCAGGTGAAGGCCGAGAGGTAGAGGCCAGGAGGTTTACTTCAGCCATTACCCATTCTAGAGTGAAAGTGGGAGCACATTACTATGGATTTTGTGTCCGAACTTCCATGATCTCTAGGAGAGAAAGACGTGATTTGGGTCATCGTTGATAGGTTGACCAAGTCGGCCCACTTTTTGCCTTTCAAGGTGGGTTTATCTACGGAGAAGCTGGCATAGATGTATGTGAGGCAGATCGTCATGATACATAGAGTTCCCGTCAGCATAGTCTCGGATCGGGATAGTCGTTTCATTTCTCATTTCTGGAGGAGTTTGCAGGCGAGTTTAGGCACCCAGTTTAAGTTCAGTACTGCATATCATCTATAAATAGATGGGCAGTCAGAGAGGACTATTCAGACTCTCGTAGATATGTTGCATACTTGTGTACTAGATTTTGAGGGTTCTTGGGAGGACCATCTCCATTTGGTAGAGTTTGCTTACAACAACAGTTACCAGGCTAATATAAAGATGTCACCATTTGAAGCTCTGTACGGTCAGAGATGTCATACTCCCTTGTCATGGGACGATATAGGAGAGAGAGTTTTGCTTAGGCCAGAGATGGTTGTGGATGTAGCGGAGAAGGTTCAGTTGATCAGAAACAGACTTCGAGTGGCGCAGGACAGACAGCGGCATTGGACTGATAGCACCGAAGACCTTTGGAGTTTGAGGTATAGTTTTTGATTTGTTTGTTTTGTTCTTGTTATTGGTTGTTTGTTATAGTTTAAGTTCTTAAGGTGGTATTTTGTTCTAGGTGGGTGGTTTGGTATTTCTGAGGATTTTCCTAACATGAGGCACGATTCGCTTCGGTGGAGACGGAAAGCTTAGTCCGCGATTCATCAGACCTTTCACTATTCTAGAGAGGGTCTGTGCAGTCGCTTATAGACTAAACTTGATACCTGCATTGGAGGGAGTGCACAACGTATTTCACGTATCGCAGTTGAGAAGGTACGTGGCAGATCCTAGTCACGTGTTGGATCACTCAGAGATAGAGGTGGGCCCTACTCTTAGCTATCCAGAGCAGCCAGTTAAGATTCTGGATCGGAGAGAGAAGGTCCTGATAAAACCAGATTATTCCTTTGGTATGCGTCGCATCGAGGTATCACTCTCCGGGGGAGTCTACCTGGGAGAGAGAAGATGCAATGCGAGAGCGTTATCCATATTTGTTTCTGCCTAGAGGTATGTTCTTTCCTAGTTATATTCTGTTCTGTTGTTGTGTTTTATTATTTTCTGGGGGTAATTTTTGTCTTTGAATTTCGAGGACAAAATTATTTTAAGGAGGGTAGACTTGTCACTACCATATTTTTTAGGAAATGATATTTTGGTAATTTTATAATTAATTAAATATTATCCATGTTGCATAATTATTTATTGTATTATTGTTAGATGTTAGTTTATTGTTTTGGACTTGTATTAGTAGACCTAACTAGTTTAGTTTAGACTCATGGACCAACATGTATTAAGTGTTAGAATTGAGCCCAACTAGAAGCACATTCATTAGGAGGATGATTAGTTTAATTAAACCATTAGACTAGAACCTTCCTTCCTTAATTATTTCTTCATGAGAGGCCCCAAGGGGTATAATGGATATTATATAGTAGCTTGAGGAAGGGGCAAGGGGGGCTGGCCTACATAAAGAGGGGGAAGGGAGTTTTTCTCTCCTCTTTTTATTTCAAATCTAGATCTAGAATTTCCTTCAACCAAATTCTTTCATTCCTGCATCATTTTCCTACCAAATTTTATCCAAATTCCTTTCCAAATTACCATTAGAGACTAGTGTCATAAAGATCTAGAAGAAGGAAGCAAGGTTCTACAAAGAGGAGCAAGGATCTAAAAGTTGGAGGCCAATTTCATCATATTTGGAGGTTGCATTGGAAATATATCTCCCAATAGGTACAATTCAGTTTTTTTCCCTTCAATTAGGTTCTAAATATGATATTTAACTATGAGAAATTAACCCATATGCATAGGCTATCCATAGGATTTGGATTTGAGTTCATAGGAGGCCTATTGAGAAAGTTATGGTACTTTTTGTGTCAATTTTGGAGAAATTCCGAGATTGACACTTGTTGTAGTTGTCAATTGTTCCTATAGATCAAATTGGCATATGTTTGTGTATTTGTGGCTAGTGTCATATCCACAATTGGGTACATATAGGTCATTTTCCAATAATTTGGTGTACTTATTATTTTGGGGGTTTTTCCTCCGACACAGGGCTTTATGCATGTCACATTTTGACACGGACACGTAGGTATGTGTTTGACTCTTCATATTGTTCATAAATAATATATTAGACTTGCTCGTATCCTTCGGAGTACATTTGGTTGTGTGGTGGACTCGTGTCGCAAGCGTATCATAGATCTAGTATGATACGGGTGCGATGCACGCCACGTGTTTATTGTATTGCATTTTTATATTTAATGTGCATTATTTATAGCTAATAGTATATTAATTTTATATATATATATATATATATATATATATATATATATATATATATATATATATATATATATATATATATATATATATAAAGTTATATGTATCCTTGTGTTGTTCATATGATATGTATATATATGAGTTATTGATATATACTATCTACATAGCTATGTATGTTGTTGATGTTTATATATATATTCATAGAGGTAGTTATATATATATATATATATATATATATATATGTATGTGTTATACTTATATGTGAGGTGTATACATAGATTGATATATAGGTATTGATGGTTATATGTTTATATACATAGAGGTAGTTATATATATATGTATGCGTGTATGTTACTTGGCTATGTATCCATATATTGATATGTTTATGTATCTAGATGTTTTGTGAGTGCATATAGATGTATATTATAGCTATTAGTGAGAATGGTTATATATATTTATATAAGTATTAGATAGTATATGGATAGATACATATATAGGTGTGCTTTATTGTGTGTTGTATATGAGGGGTGTCGGGTACCTGCAGTGAATCATGTGCAACAATAACAGCCCGCACCAGAGCATAGCAGCAACATCATTTCAGCAATATCAAACAGCAAGCAGTAGCAGCAAGACCAGCAACAACAGCTACACTAGCAGCAGCAAACGCAGTAGCTGTAGCAGCAGCAGCAGCTACATCAGCAACTGCAGTCAAGTACAGTGCAAGCTCCAGCAGCAGCAGTGTTGAGCAGCAACGTGTGCAAGCTCCAGCACCAGCAACGTGTATCAGGGCATGGACAGCAAGGTATGTTAGTATCTTCCTATCTAGTTTAGTTAGTAGTTAATAGCTAGTTGGGTTAGTTAGTTAGTTACATAGCTAGTTAGTTTTCTATATGTACTTGTTGTTAGATTAGTAGATTCGTAAATACTTTGATTTCTAGCTACTAGTTATACATATATGTGCACCTATTGTTATGTAGTAGTTATATATATGAATTGTAAATCTAGTTGTGATATGTGTGTAAGTATGCATATATGTATTTTTGTTGTAGTTAGCATGGTATAGTAGTCGTGTTAGATGGTGCATGATAGTTTATAGTTATATTAGATTGAGATACATATAGTTATGTATATATGTTTTAGTTATACGAGTAGTTATTGATTAGTTAGAAATATACTATTTATATATATATATATACTATTTATATATATATATATATATATATATGTTAGTCATTAGATTGAGTAGCTAATATATACTAGATATGACATTTACCTTGAGATACCAAGGTAAGTGTCAAGGTATTTGAGGATACTCAAGGTAATGGGGTTGGGTACAAGATGAGTGTTTAGAGGTGCGATACCGAATTGGTTCAAAGCCAAGGTATCCACATAGCATTTGGTAGTTAGGATTAGTATACATATTGTTGATTGAATATGCATATATAATATTTTATTTCTCTTGTTTGCGTATCATAAGATATAGTATCTTAGTGTCCTAGATTTAGCTTATATGGCCTAGTTTTATAGTTTATTAACCCAACATCATTGAGATAGACTCATGAAACGTAGAAATATATAGTTTGACCAAGTTTGACCAGGTTGACTTAGAATTGACCTAGTTTGACTTTGAAATGGCTCTTTGACCTAGAAGTTGACTACTTTAACTTATTTTTATTTTGAAATCTTGTATTGATCTTGTATTCCATATCTAGGTCTTCGAGGCACCGTATCAGACATTTGTGAGACTATTCACCCGGATTTAGGCGAGTACATTCTCTGATAGTTTCTCATTTATGATATCCTCTATGTTCATTGTATCTAGTATAGATATCCATGTTTTCTTGACACGATGGTTACACGGATTGGTATATCCGGATCTCGTCATAAGATATTATTCCTTGGTATATGGTGTATCTTGTGCAAGTCTTGTTTTATTGTTTATCTTGTACATGTACAGACACTAATTCTTGGGGAGAGTCGCTATCTTCCCTGAGAATCCAGTGCCATAGCGTACCATGGTTGGATCTCCTATACAAGTTGGGGGAAGGAGTATTTTAGTGTAGATATGTGTTCATACCCTCCTTGTGCATGTCTTGTTTCTTGTGAGTGTTGATAATACACCGCACGTATGATTAACCAGGCCATTTACTCTTGTGCAAGTTCCCAAGCCGATCACATGTTAAAGCTAGTACTCACACAGTTAGGCATTAGTATTCTTGTTCATTGTCATATTATTCATTCTTGTATTTATTCCAGTATTTATTATATTATATATCTCTTGTATCTATTGTTGTATCTTGTATATTTACATCTATTTACTATTACATAGTTTTTATCATTGATTAGAACTGCTGTTAGAGATGTACTCTACTCCTTTCCTGACTGGATATATTTTTCCCAGATGATACTGAGGAGTGGTACCTTATACATTATGGGCCTCAGGATGTTGTAGGCTTAGAGTCAGAGACCCTGGCTCAGGAGAGACTCATCCCGACTGAGACAGATGACCCTGGACTTGTAGCTTCTTAGTATTCTCTTGTACTGGATTTATCTTCAGCTTATTGTTTAGTATTTATTCGGACTCATTGATGTTATTATTTTGACTCGTGAGTTATATTGTGACTATTCTATTCTTTTTTTATATTCGTGCCCATTTTTATCTTAGATCTGTGATTGGGTATATTGATATTGTTGGTGGCTCATGATATTGTTAGATAGATTATTCAAACAGCGTTCTACCGCCGATTATGTGGCGTAGGTTGGGTGTTGTTCTCGACTTGTACCCTTACACCGGTGCGGGTCGTGACAGCCGTGCAATGAATGTGGTTTCATTTGTTAAGCATGCCCTTTTAGTCATTCATTTGACGCGTGTTTAGAATGCAAATTTCTGCTCGGGTGAATATCTGCAACCCCGGTCCTTGTTTGGTTTCAGGGTTCTGGTCCTGATTCAGAGTGGTTCCTATGCCTCTTGCTGCTCGTCGCCATATCTTCCTAATAGTTTTCTGTTATCAATTCTTCTAGTGATATTTTTGAGACAAGTAAATTGGTATCGTACAACTCTCGACTTGAATTTATTTATTTATGTCTCTTTTGTGCATGATATTGTAATAGATTTAATCCATCACCTTGAGCTCCTTTGTGGTACTTGTTTCTTGGGGTTTTGACCAAACTGATTTTGCTTGGCCAGATTTATTCGAGGAGAACCAGGATATTCCGTATTTCCATCAAGATGGATCACACTCGTAGGACTAAGGCGGAAGCTCGCGAGTGGGTTTCCTTTTTCCACCTCTCATTTTGATTACTTCATTTTTGTAGTGTCAGCAAGGGACAGAGTTAGCTCCTTTTATTTTTGAGACTACAGTCAACATGATGTATATATTAGACCATGGTTGGTATATTTGATCATGTATAATTATACTCTGCTAGTGCAGTATTTTGTATTTGTCATGCCCCAGTCTCAAAATACCAAGGGACTAGCCACGTGTGGCCAACAGCACAGCTCCAATAGGCAAACCCAATTTAATGGACCCGTTAGAGTGTACTTAAGTTATAATAAGTATAAATATAAGTCTATATTATTTATCTTAGTATAATTCTAATATCATCCACAGACAACAATCACAATACAATATGATAGACCAGTCAAGATACTAGATAACAGAAAGTAGTCCATCATCAAGTCCAAATATGTAGTATCTCGGGGAATAACGCGTCACAATAAGGAAAAAAGAAATAACACCAAATACATATGTCCAGAAGTCCAAATTTAAAATAACACTTAGCATGAATAAACTAAGATAACTGAGTACTCAGGAGAAGTCCTCTGGCACAACATCGTCCTCTGGCATAAGTACCGCTCCAACGTTCGCTCCTATCCCATAAACCTTGGGATAACTCTCCTCTGTTACACCTGGAAACATAATCCGAATCCAGGTTCTCAGGGGACATAACAAGAGAACAATAAACACTCAAGCCAAATAAAATATAGTAAGTAAAAACAGACCCTTGGGACAAGCTATGTAACCAGCTAAGTGAAATGCAAATGAGAGCATCACTAATACTCAGGCTGAGACCACTAAAGGCTCTGTGTCGGGGAGGCCATAGCAGCAAGTAGTATCTCGTAAGGTAAATATGCCAAGCTCTGATACAGAGACTAAAGCACCTCTAGTAACATAGTATATATATAAATATAATTAGCCTGTAGCATGAGTGTCTCTCTCCACCCAATGTAATCTCATGTCTCATGTCCACATCGTCTTATGTCCATAACACGCAAGATCATGAACTCTAGTTAGTACAACGAGTCATAATTATATCTCTATATATGCAAGTCTCATATCACGTATCCTGTAAGCCTATACAGAATCACCATGAATAACTCAAGAAAATATTCTATCACATGAAATAGTGTCAAGTGTCCTACATTCTAACGTACTTGGTATAGCAAGCACGAAAAATAGGATCGTGGAATCAACTCTCTAAGTGACGTTACACAACTCTGCGTACGGTGTTGACACTCGAATCTTGTTCAGACGCTAATAAATGTCTCATGGTCCTAGGTTAAACAGGTA
The DNA here is from genome assembly GCA_036927795.1 of Iris macrosiphon. Lineage (NCBI taxonomy): Eukaryota > Viridiplantae > Streptophyta > Magnoliopsida > Asparagales > Iridaceae > Iris > Iris macrosiphon. The sequence continues at coordinate 118,271,865 of JAYESA010000006.1, forward strand.
CATCACAAGAGTATATATATATGGAAAGAAATATAAGCAGATAATATAATAGGATTTACTTCAAGTTTGGTAAGGTATACTTGCCTGGGTTCTGAACTCCGTCAACTGCTCCTGGAAAAGTAAAATCTTCAAGTTCACCTCCGGATGCCGAAACAAATATTACCAATGTTTTCAGAATACATGAAATAGCATGGATAACCCATAAGTCTAATTTGGACACAAAGGCATAATTGACAGTTTTGGGTCAAAGCCGGATCCATATGTAGCCCATTTTGCACCAAAAATGTGTTAAAGTCAAAGTACTCCAAATTCATCAAACTTAGTGTCTACGAGCCCGGAACGATGATACGAACCCAACGAAACATCCAGAACTGGATTCTGATGAGCCGATCATGGAATCGCTCGTCATATAAAATCGTGGGGCCCACGAAATGGAGTTTCGTCAACGTTCTTAGATTTGAACCAAACTTGGGTCATAGGACCTGTATATCTAATGGCATAAGTTTTGTTGCGAACCGATGAGTACACAAAAAGTTATGGTGAGGTGACGTAATAGGCTGATTCGAGGTTTTTCGGCGGATATGCGTTGATTCTGGCGTGCACACACTTCTGAATCAAGTTCTGCAAAAATTTACACGTTCGCGTTTATTTTATGCACCATTTGGTGAAATCCGTACACGATGACGTTGCCTCGTTTGGCGTGACACACGCCATATAGAGAATTTTTGGTTTCCTAAAATTAAGTTTTTTGATAGTTTTCTATACTAAATTAATCACAGGACAACACCTAATAAAATAATATATTTAAAGGGTTTAAAACTTGGTTAGGTTGTTTTCAAACAGGAAGAAGAATCACTCGATTCGGCATCACAGGAGTTATTGATCTTGAAACATGGGCATTTGGGCTGTTTTGAAACTGTCGCGAAGTCAATTTGTTTTGCCCCCCCTTTCGGGTCAACTTTCTCCAATTATAAATTACTTTAAATTAAAACTCTTAAAGGGGTTTAAGTTCCTTCATATTGTGAATACATACAGACAAGAAACTCGTGAAATCATCGAGTGAGGAGGTCGTGCTCATACCGCAAAGTGTGCCTCACGAAACACTGATGCTGCCGTTGCCCGTGCTCGCGGTGGCCGCAGTGGCTCTGTTGGTCGCGATGGAGAAAGGGATAACCTAGTGGGGGAAGGAAGAGAGAGATGGAGGTTCAGTTGGGTTGGAGTTGGCCAAATGGGCGTTACACCTCCTTAGGAGTATAATAGTTATAGGTAGTAATGAATGTGAGGGGAGGTGAAAGATTGGGGTTTTTAAAAAAAAATTAAGGGTCATATGTAACTCCCCCTAGAACCCAATCCTTCTTTCTTGGCTATGGTCGCCCCCCCCTCTCCATCTGAGTGTGTGCATGGTACAAGTTAGTTAAGATGGTCCAAAGGTTATGCTATTAATAGGTTTATGCTGAAATTAAAATAAAAGTAGGTAAAAAGTGGGATTTTGTGTGAGAAAAATGGTGTTTGGTGAGTAGGAAGCTGGTGGATGGGTGTATGGTGGGGATTGGTGTATGGTGTTGTGCATGAGTTAGACATGTTGGTTTGAGTGTTCAAGTTGGGGTTTCGGGCTCGGTCAGGTGCAATTAATCAAAATGGTCATTTTTGACTAATTAAAATGCAGGATGTTTCTATATTAATTTTTTTTAGAGCCTACGGGGACTCAAATAAATGTGACATCAATGTCATATTCATAGTTGGTCGTGTTAGGCTAGGGATTATAAAAGTCAGTGTCAAAATTTGGGTTCATGTTGCTCGTCTAAATTGACCGCAACAAAAAAGTGTCCAAGTATCATATTTTTGAGTCAAAAAATATCGCGGTTGTTGTGCGATCAAAATAAAGTATAGGTTTGTAAAATTATATAAGATATACATGCCATGAGCCTAATTTGGCTCAGCTAAGCCTATTATGCAAAGTTGGTTGGAAAGAAAAAGCTAGTATTGTATTCTTGGCATTAAGACTACGCTAAAGGGTTTATAAATTCTAAAAATTATTTTTATGATTATAATTATAATAATATTACTAAAATAATCTTATCTAAATTTCAGTGGATTTACAATCTATCCTCCTTAAAAGGATTGCATCCTTGCAATTAAGAATTTAAACTACTCTAGGAATTTATAAAGATATGGTAACCTATGGGTAGTTCTCAGGTCATACCTTCATCCTCGAATAAATAAGGATAACGCTGTCGTATGGCGTCCTCTCTCTCCCAAGTGGATTCACCAGGAGAGTGATGCTTCCAAGCCACCCGAACTAATTTGATCATCTGTCCCCGCAATGTCTTCTCACTAGTATCCAGTATCCCAACTGGCTGCTACTCATAAATCAAACTCGGACCAACTGAAATCTCGGAATGATCAACTACGTGACTTGGGTCAGTCACATACCTCCTCAGCTGTGATACATGGAATACATCATGCACTCCCTCTAGAGATGGGGGTAATATAAGATGGTATGACACATCGCCAATATGCTCAAGAATATCAAAAGGTCCAATATACCTTGGACTCAACTTGCCTCTGCTCCCAAATCGAATAGTGCCCAGATTATGTGAGATCTTCAAAAACATATGCTCTCTTTCCTTGAACTCCAAAGGTCGGTGGTGTGTGCCAGTCCAGTGCTTCTGTCTATCCTGAGCTGCCTGCAGATGGCTCTGAATTTGCTTTACCTTCTCCAATGTCTGCATCACTACTCTGGACCAAGTATCTGACACTCACCCGCATCCATCCAACATATAGGAGTCCTGCACTTTCTGCAATATAGGGCCTCAAAATGTGCCATCTTGATACTTTCCTGGTAGCTGTTGTTTTAAGAGAACTCTACCAGATGCAAAGGGTCTTTCCAAGACCCTCCAAAGTTTAACATGCATGACCTTAACATATCCTCTAGGATCTGGATCGTGCGCTATGACTGACCTTCTGCCTGTGGATGTTAAGCAGTGCTGAACTTAAGTCAGGTGCTAAGACTCTCCTACATGCTAAGCCAAAAATGGGATATAAATCTTGAGTCATGATCCGACACAATACTAACTGGTACTCCAAGTAACCTTACGATCTGTCGAATATACATGTCGTCTAGAATCTCTGTGGACTGTCCAACTCTGAACGGCAAGAAATGTGTTGATTTGGTGAGTCGATCCACAATAACCCAAACTGCATCATTTCTACTGGGACTTCTTGGAAAGCTTGTAATGAAATCCATAGTGATATGTTCCCACTTCCATTCAGGAATGGAAAGCGGTTGTAACATTCCAGTGGTTCTCTGATGCTCGGACTTAACCTGCTGACAAACCAAATATTTTGCCACAAACTGCACAATTTCTCTCTTTATCCCATGCCACCAATAGTACTACCTCAAATCTCGGTACATCTTCGTATCTCCCGGATGAATAGAGTACATGGAGCTATGTGCTTCCGATATCAACTCATGTCTCAACTTTCCATTCGGAACATATAAGCAATTTCCACACCTTAACGTTCCATCCTCATGGATCCAAAATTTCGTCTGTATGCCGGCTTTCGTCCTCTTTTTAAGTCTCTAGAATCTAGCATCTGTAGGAAATGCCGCCTTAATCCTCTCCACTAGTGATGACTTAACCTCAAGATTAGCCAACTGCCTACTATGCCCTAGCAAAATAACCTCTATCCCGAGCTCCTGTAGATCCTCTAAAAATTGGGGCTGCATTGTCAAGAAATAAGCTGTGGGCTTCCTGCTGAGTGCGTCTGCTACGAAGTTCGCCTTGCCTGGATGGTACTGCAAATATATATCAAAATTGACCATCAACTCTAACTAATGCCTCTGTCTCATGTTGATCTCTTTCTGAGTATAGACATATTTTAGACTCTTGTGATTCGTGAAAATTTCTACCCTTTCTCCGTAAAGATAGTGCCTCAATATCTTTAATGCAAACATTACTGCAACTAGCTCGAGATCATGCGTCGGATAGTTCTTCTCATGAACCTTTAGCTGCCTCGATGCATAAACAATAACTTTGCCATGTTGCATCAAAACACATCCTAGTCCACTACCTGACGCATCACTATAAACTACGTATCCTCCCGATTCTGAAGGAAGAGTAAAGACCGGTGCTTTCGTTAATCGTCTCTTCAACTCCTCAAAGACCTTATGGCAATCCTCCGTCCATGCAAACTCCTGGTCCTTATGCGTCAACCGTATCATAGGCTCTACAATCCTTGAGAAGTTATCCACGAATCTCCAATAATATCCAGCAAGTCTGAAAAAACTTGTCACCTTCACAACTGATGTAGGTGTGGGCCAAGTTTTTGTTACAACAACCTTCTCGGGATCAACTAAAAGTCCTTCTCCAGAGATGATAAGTCCCAAAAAAGGCACCCTATCTAAACAAAACTTAAATTTGCTTAGCTTGGCGTACAGCCTCTCCCGTCTCAGCGTCTCCAGCACAATTTTGAGATACTCCTCATATTCTTCGTGGCTCTTGGAGTATACTAAGATATAATCAATAAACACAACCACGAACTTGTCCAAGTACTGATGGAAGACTCTGTTCATCAAACTCATGAACACAGTTGGCGCGTTAGTTAAACCAAACAGCATAACTAAGAACTCATAGTGCCCGTACATGGTCTTGAAGGTTGTCTTCGGTATATCCTTTTTCTGTACTCTAATCTGATGATAATCGGATCTAAGATTGATCTTTGAGAATACAGAAGCACCACTCAATTGATCAAACAGATCATCAATGCGTGGCAAGGGATACCGATTCTTGATGGTTACAACATTTAGTGCCCTGTAGTCAATACACAGGCGTATAGTTTTATCCTTCTTTGGCACAAATATAATCCTTCTTGAAATCCTAAATTCATCCTCTTCGATACACAACTTGAATTCTTCCAGATTGGTTGCTTCCTTGTTTCTTCTTGTCCTATACTTGATATTTCTTGTGCTCTTGTTTAGGGCTTCTCCTTCCCCCGATGTTATATCAAAAAGAGAGAAAGAATTGCCAGTGGAAGGAGATCCTGTAGAACCTCAGCCAAGGATCCGATTTGAGCCCACGATAAATAAGACAGAGCAGCAGGCTCTAGGTGTTCCCTTACCTCTCGTATGTCGATAATACTAGATACCCTAGCCTTGCTTGATATTATCCTTGGATTGTTGGCTACCCAACAATACCAGATGATAGTACAACAACAACAACAACAATAGCAACATCAGCAATAACAGCTTCAGCGGTAAGAACAGAATGTCATGTTGAACCAAAGGTTACAGACGACCCTAGAATGAGTCAAGAGAACAGATTCTGGGGCATCTCTTAGATTTTACAGACTGACCCTAGATATTTTGATGGCATAGAGGACACAGTCATGACAGATGATTGGCTCCAAGATATTGAGACAATTCTGACAGTAGCTAAAGTTTCGGCCGAAAAACAAGTTGACCTGGTTCGCTTACAGCTTCAGGATCTTGCAAGAGATTGGTAGGCAACGATAGAGGTAGGATTGAGGCATCATATTTCATAGAATGATTTTAGGATCCAATTTAGGAAATAGTACTTTGGGACTGTGGCTCAGTGTGAGTTGCAGCAAAGGTTCATTAACCCCAAGCAAGATGGAAGAACAGTAGACGGTTATGCAGCAAAGTTTTGCCGACTAAGCATATTTGCTCCAACCATGGTGGCAACAGAGTTGGAAAACGAAATAAGGTTTCAGCAGGGACTTTACTTGGAAATCTTACACATGGTAGAGGTACATAACTACTAAACCTTTAAGGCAGTATTGATAGCAGCCAAGAGGGTTGAGCTTACTTCCCAGAGGATGGTATCAAGACGAGTGGATCAAAAGAGGCCTCATGGACAGAGCAATGAGGGAGGACCAGTATCGCGAACGTCAGCACCATCCCTTGGCATTCGTATCCATAATGTGACACAGAGGAGGCCAGTGATCTTGACAGTGATAGCACCAACTCAGCAACAGCAACTAAGGCAGTAACAACATCAGCAACAACGATGGGGAGCACCGAAAGGTTGTACCTACTGTGGCAAGGGAGGTCATACCCGGGATGTTTATCGGGCAGCTAACAGACTATATTTGAGATATGAGAGCCCTGATCACAAGATTGCTACATGCCCATTGATACAGAGGCCAGGAGGGCCAGTACAACAGTTTCCTGCATTGCCAGCTCCAAAGGCACTACGGCAAGGAGGACCAGCAGCAGCAGTACGTCCTTTAGCTCAACGTCATTTGACGATGCAGGCCCAGCTTTATAGATAGCAACAACAGCAAGATCAGCTAGGGACACAACTACGGGCAGCAAGGAAGACAGCAGCAGGGAGCTCGCCAAGGCTAAGGACAGGCACTCACCTTGTCTTTGGAGGAAGCTATAGCGTCGGACGACATCGTGGCATATAACATTTCCGTTACAATATTTCCTGGCATAGCTTTAATTGATTCTGGAGCCTCACACTCATTTATATCTGCACAATATGCGATATGTATTGGATTAAAGTTTGAGGCATTGTTAGAGAGACTGAATATACTCACTGGCAATGGGATCGTAGAAGTTAGTAGGGTATGCCTAGCATGTACAGTCGTATTATGTGAGCATTTATTACCTGCAAAGTTGATTGAGTTTTCTATAGGTAACTTTGACGTTATCTTAGTCATGGACTGGTTGAGAGACAATCATGCAATAATAGACTATCGTGAGGGTAGAGTGTTGTTTAGAATTCCTGGTCTAGTAGAGTTTATCCTTAGCAAAATAGCAAGAGACCAAGCTAAGGGAGGATTCGTAACAGTAGCAAAAGAAGAATACTCGCTGCCCAAGATAGTTGAAGAGTTCATAGACGTCTTTCTGGATGAGCTTTCAGGATTACCCCCAGTCAGAGAAGTAGAGTTATATATAGAATTGATTCCAGGAGCAGAACCAGTATCCCAGAAGGTGTACCCTATGTTGCCATCAGTGCTTAATCAGTTATATCGACACATAGAAGAACTGAAGGCAAAAAAGTTTATTCGGACCAGTGGATCATCGTGGGGAGTACCGATAGTATTGGTGAAGAAGAAGGATAGATCGATGCGGATGTATATAAATTATAGACGGTTGAATGTAGTGACTTTAAAGAACAAGTACCCATTACCAAGAATTGATGTTTTGTTTGACCAATTATGTGGAGCAAGAGTCTTCTCCAAGATAGATTTATGATTAGGATATCATCAGGTGCGATTCCGGGAGCAGGATATACCGAAGACAACATTTAGGTTACGATATGGGCAATACAAATTCTTAGTTATGACATTCGGATTGACTAATGCTCCAGCGATATTCATGGATTTGGTGAACCGTATCTTTATGCCATACTTAGACCAATTTGTGATAGTATTCATCGATGACATCCTGGTGTATTCTAATAATAAAGAGAATAATGAAGAATATCTCAGGATAGTATTGTAAACTTTGAGGGAGCACCAGTTATATGCGAAGCTTAGTAAGTGTTAGTTTTGGCTGGATCGTATATCCTTTCTTGGGCATATTATTTCTGGAGTAGGAGTGTCAGTTGATCCCAAGAAGGTAGATACAGTAGAACTGGCCAGTTCCGAAGACAGTAGCATAAGTGCGTAGTTTCCTGGGCTTGGCAGGATACTACTAGAGATTTGTGTCAGATTTTGCTAAGATCTCGGTACTATTGACTCGGTTAACGCGTAAGAAAGTTAAATTTGTATGGTCAACAGAATGTCAGATAGCCTTTGAAGAATTGAAGAAGAAGTTAATCTCTGCACCAATCCTTACTCTTCCAGCAGGCTCCAGAGGATTCACAGTGTATTATGATGCATATAGAAAAGGACTTGGATGTATTTTGATGCAACGAGGGAGAGTGATAGCGTATGCTTCTTGGCAGCTCAGAGATCACAAGAATAACTATCCAACTCATGATTTGGAGTTAGCAGCAGTAGTATTTGCACTTAAGCTACGGAGGTACTACTTATATGGCGATCGAGTAGAAATATTCACGGATTATAAGAGTTTAAAGTATGTGTTCACGTAGAAGGACCTGAATATAAGGAAGAGAAGATGGCTAGAGTTGTTGAAGGACTATGACGTGGAACTTCAGTACCATCCAAGCAAGGCTAATGTAGTAGCTGATGCACTTAGCAGAAGAGGTGGCAAATTTATGTTGACTACTCAGAGGAACATTCAAGAGGACTTATGAGAGATGGGTATCGAGATAGTAATTCCACAGAGTATAGGAGTTCAGGCTAGCCTACATATTCAGTCAACTTTGGTAGTGTCACGCCCCAGTCCCAAAATACCAAGGGACTAGCCACGTGGCAATGGCCAGCAGTACAACTCCAATGGGCAAATCCAATTTAGTGGACCCGTTAGAGTGCACTTAAGCTGTAATACATATAAAATGGTCTACAAATACCTGTCACAATCTATATATCTAATCTCATCCAAAATAAGTAAAAAATCACAAAGAGACAAGTCCAGTCACAATAATATAAAATAATCTAAGACAACCAAAGCAAAATAAATAATGTCACGGGGAACAACCTGCCATCAAAATGGAAATGAAAATAAATTCAAGTATAATATCCAGAAGTTACTACAAGATCAAATATCTAAGAACACTAGGCATAATAAATGAATGGTGAGAATATTGTGTGCTCAAGAGAAGTTCTCCGGAACAACCTCGTCCTCTGCAACTTGTACATCTCCAATAGTAGCACCTGCCTCATAAACCTCGGGATAGCTCTCCTCGTCTACACCTGGGGACATAATCTGGATCCAGGTCCTCAGGGGACATAGCAAGGTACAATAAACACTCAAGCCAAAATAAAATACAGCACGTAAATATAAACAGATCCTTAGGGCAAGCTATGTAACAAGGTAAGTAAAATACAAATGAGAGCATCACTAGTACTCAGGCTGATACTACTATAGGCTCTGTGTCGAGGAGCCTATAGTAGCAAGTAGTATCACGACTCCAGTATATGTGCCAAAGATCTGAGACAGAGTCTAAGGTAACTCTAGTAGTATATATATAAATAATTAGTCTGTAGCTTGTGTGTCTCTCTCCACCCAATATAACCTCATATCTCATGTCCACGATGTCTCATGTTCATAACACGCAAGATCATGACCTCTAGCTAGAATAATGAGTCATAATGATATCTCAATATATGCAAGTCTCATATCACAAATCCTGTAAGCCTATACAGAATTACCATGAATAACTCAGAAAAGATGTCACATAAAATAGTGTCAAGTTTTCTATGGTATGGCATACTTGGTAAAGCAAGCACGTAAAAATAGGATCATGGAATCAACTCTCTAAGTGATGTTACACGACTCCGCGTACGGCGTCGACACCCGAATCTTGTACGGACGTGAAGCAACATCTCACGGTCCTAGATTGAACAGGCACATCACAAGAGTATCTATATAGGAAGAACACAAGCAAATATTATAACAGAATCTCTGCAGGTTTGGCAAGGTACACTTGTCTGGGTTCTAAACTCCGTCAATTGCTCCTAGAAAAGTAGAATCTGTACGTACACCTCCGGATGCTAAAATAAACATCACTAATATTCTTAGAATACTTGAAATAGCTAGAATTGACTAGCCATAAGTCCAATTTGGACACAGGAGAAAAATTGACAGTTTTGGGTCAAAGCGGGATCCACATGTGGCCCACTTCGCTCCAAAAAATATGTCGAAGGCAAATTTCTCTAAATTTGTTAAACTTAGTGTCTACAAGTCCAGAACAATGATACGAACCCAACGGAATGTCCAGAACTGGATTTCGATGAGCCGATCACGAAATCTCCCGTAATATGGAATCGTAGGGCCCACGAAACGATATTTCATTAACATTCTCATATTTGAACCAAACTTGGGTCACAGGGCCAGTGTAACGCTGCGAATCCAATGGCATAAGTTTCATTGTGAATCGACGAGTACACACGAAGTTAAGAAGAGGTATCGAAATAGGCCAATACGGTATTTTTTGGCGAATACGTATTGATTCCGGTGTGCACACACGTCAAAATCATGTTCCAGGAAAGCCCACACGTTCGTATTGACGATACGCACCTTTCGGTACAACTCGCATACGATAAAGTCGCCTCGTTTGGCTGGACGTACCTCGTATCAGAGATTTTTGGTATTTTTAAAAACAAATTTTTGGTCGTTTTAGAATCAGAATAATTTAACAATAATAGTAAACTAATAAAAAGTAAAAAAATAGTAAAAATCTTGGTTATATTGTGAAAAAGTCCTTTCAATTATATTTGGAAAATAATTAACGAGTTGGTAGAAAATTGGACATGAACAGGGGTACTTGGATGGAATTTTTGAACAGTTTTTTGGCCAATTTTCGGTCGATTTTTCGATGAAACCCGGGAGCCTAAATTCGTTTTACTTGAAGAAAATCCTAGAGGGTTTGGTTGTGAACATACCAATAAATATGGGACACAAAATGGACAAGCGAGGAGGGCAAAACCTTTCCGCGAAGGGGGCCGCAAGGCTGTTGTTGCTGTGCCCGTACAGTCGGTCGCACGGCTGTTGTAGCGGCGCGGTCGGTCGGCAGCTCCGGCGGGGTGGTGGTGGAGGCGTGGTGATGGTGGAGGTCATCTGGGATTAGGGTTAGGGGTTTAGTAATATATATAGGGAGAGAGAGTCAGGGGTCTGGGAAGGGGTTGGGTTTGGGTAGTTTTAGGTTTTGGATTTGGGTTTAGGTTTAGAATTTAGGCTTTATTTTATTTTATTTCTTTTATTTTATTATTCAATATTTATATGTATAAAATTTCCAAAAATAGTTAGGCACTTAGAAAAATTCTAGAAAATTTATATTTCCTCCAACAAATAATTTACAACCAAATTTATATTGATTAAAAAGGTATTTACTAAATATTAATGAATATTAAATTAATTAAATAAATCCATAATTTTTATTTTCTACTTAATATTATATTGGAAGCATGCAGGGGGTTCGAATAACGCAACTCGAGTGTCATATGCGTAATAGGACTAGTTAGGCTCATAGTGTAGATTTAGTTGGAAGCAATAGGTTGGGATGGCATGTTAAAATCGTACGCCATGACAAAAGGGTTAATTAATCAACGTTTCCTCGTAATTGTGTCACGAAAGTTTTGCGACCAAAATAAGTCATAGAATTACAAATTTGTGAGGGACAGTCATGGTAGGAGCCTAATTTGACTCGTCTAAGTCTAGCTTGCTAGGTTGGTTGGAAGGGATGGGCTAGTATTGCACTCAAGATCTTAAAACCATGGTGGTTGGTTTCCAAAGTTTAATTAAATTATCGAATAAATATTAAAATAAAAATAAAAATAATTATTAATTACCGAACTAACCCTATATAAAAAAATTAGGGTGCTCACAATCTACCCACCTTAAAAGAATTGTATCCTCGCATTAAGAAAAATAAAATATAACCGTTCAGGAAAGGTTTGCTCCAGAAGGGATGACGCGATTGTATGATATTTGTTGAAGCACGACACAAAGGATAAATGACCATGAACAAGAAAATATCGAGAGGAAGGGTGAGGATTTTGTTCAAGCAGAACACGTAGGGAAGCAATAAAAACTTATCTCTAGGCAATGAGAGATAAGTAACTCAAGAGTAAAGGAGTCTGATTAGAGCGAGGATCAACTACAACTTATGAAAACTTGGGTACCACTTACATATTACTAATCTAGACTAAAAAGTTCATGCTAACATAATACTAGGTATAGGCTAGGGAATGGAACTATCAGGCACATGCTAAAGTATAACTAGGAATGTTTGCTACTATAGCTGGCTATGATAAAACTAAATCTTACCCATATTCGCTACTCCTCCAGTCCGTGCCTCATCTACTATTATTACAAAAGCATGTCCATGTCCCTGTGGTGTGCCCTCTGTTGTTGCTCTGCTTGCTGGAAGAGTGCTACCTGTGATACCAAGGGTGGCCTCAGCTGATATCCTCCTGGTGCTGTCCTTCATCTTCTGCCTATGATGCTCCTGGTACTGAATAAGCTGGTTGATGTGGTTGCTGGACTGGCTCCAGTGCTGGTAAAGCGGGTCGATGAACCATCGAAGTTCCTCCCCGACGCTCAGGGCAATCCCTAGCTGAATGCTGACTGGATCCATAAGCTAAACATAATACCAATTTGCGTCTGCACTCCCTCTCAATATGACTTACTTTCCACAATAGTGACAAGTAGGAAGGGATGGGGCTCGTGATGCTGCTCTCTGTGGTGGATTCATCTCAAGGCGCTTTACAGGCCCCCCATGTGGTGTTCAAGCTGGTACTAATGCGTACTGTCTCTTCTGGCATGACACCCTCCTATGGATGCGCTCTATGCGTCAAGCTGATACAAGGACGTCCGTATAAGAAGTAGGTGTAACTGCGCCAATCTGTCTCTGTAGTTCAAAGCTCAGTCCATCAAAGAATTTTTTTGCCTTCTCTTCTTCTGTCGGGATCAGTGTAGGTGGGAAGCGGCTTAATCGTATAAACTCCATATTGTACTCTTCCACCGTCATATTGCACTGAGTGAGGTGATTAAACTTTTTTTGAAGTTCCGCCCGAGGAATAGATGGAATGTACATCTTTTGGAAGTGTCTAAAGAACTCATCCCAAGTAACTTGGTCTTGTCCGAGTCGTTTCTCCTCAGTGAGCCACCAGTTATGTGCATTATCTGTCAGTTGAATCTTGACAGCAGTCATCCAACGCTCTCTCGGAAGCTCTGTTATTTTCAACTGATGCTGGATGTTAGTGAGCCACTCATGGACCTCCGTGGGCTCCTTCTTTCCTGAGAATGTATGTGGCTTTAGGTGGCAGAAATTCGAGAGGGATCATGTCAATGGTTGTCTAGCTGGTGGAGTCACCTGCTCCAACGTTGTCACTATATTGTTCCTTAAGTTCTCTGCCTGGCGTTGTTGGGCCTCTTGTTGAACCTGCTATTGAGCTTGCATCATTGCATAGACCACCTGAAATAGTTGATGTTCGTCCATAGACTGCCCTGGCTGAAAAGCTGGCATCGGTGATATCGGTGGAGTGAATTGCAGTGGTGGTGGAATATCGTCTCGTCGGAACCTTGAGGCATGCTTATTTGCTTGTTGCTTTATTGAGTGGAGGAATCTCCACCCGATGGCGTTACCCTATCATCGTAGGTAAACACAACACCTGGTGGTGTACCTGCGGGAGTCTCGTTGCTGGCTCGTGGATCCATTACACTGTGCACAAAAGTAAACTATGAGGTTCACACAGATGAATCAAGCATGATGTAAGTCAAGAAATTAAGTTCGAGTTCGATATAGAGGTCAAGGATGTGTCAATATGTGGATGAGATCCTATAAATTTATTCTTATCCTAATCGCAGGCTTGCTCGGTCCCTTAGTTGAAACCAAAGTAATATATTCGTAGACCTGCATGGGCCACCACAAAAATCATGTCACGTCCCAGTCCCAAAATACCAAGGGACTAGTCACGTGGCAATGGCCAGCAGCACAACTCCAATGGGCAAACCCAATTTAATGGACCCGTTAGAGTGTAATTAAGCTGTAATACATATAAAATGGTCTACAATATATGTCACAGTCTATATATCTAATCTCATCCACAATAAGTAACAAAATCACAAAGAGAAAAATTCAGTCACAATAATATAAAATGATCTGAGACAACCAAAGCAATATAAATAATGTCACAGGGAACAACCCGTCATCAAAATAAAAGAAAAATAACTCCAAGTGCAATATTCAGAAGTCACTACAAGATCAAATATCTAAGAACACTAAGCATAATAAATGAATGGTGAGAATCCTGTGTGCTCAAGAGAAGTCCTCCAGAACAACCTCGTCCTCAGCAACTTGTACGTCTCCAATAGTAGCATCTATCCCATAAACCTCGGAATAGCTCTCCTCGTCTACACCTAGGGACATAATTCGGATCTAGGTCCTCAGGGGACATAGCAAGGTACAATAAACACTCAAGCAAAAATGAAATACAATAAGTAAATATAAACAGATCCTCAGGGCAAGCTATATAACCAGCTAAGTAAAATGCAAATGAGAGCAATACTAGTACTCAGGCTGAGACCACTGCAGGCTCTGTATCGGGGATCCCATAGCAGCAAGTAGTATCACGACTCTAGTATATGTGCTAAAGATCTGAGACAGAGTCTAAGGCACCTCTAATAGTATATATATAAATAATCAGCCTGTAGCCTCTATGTCTCTCCCCACTAATGTAACCTTATGTCCACGATGTCTCATGTCTATAACACGCAAGATCATAACCTCTAGCTACTACAATGAGTCATAATGATATTTCAATATATACAAGTCTCATGCCACGAATCCTGTAAGCCTATACAGAATCACCATGAATAACTCGGAAAAGATTCTGTCACATAAAATAGTATCAAGTGTCATACGGTATGGCGTACTTGGTAAAGCAAGCACGTAAAAATAGGATCGTGGAATCAACTCTCTAAGTGACGTTACACGACTCCGTGTACGGCGTCGACACCCGAATATTGTTCGAACGCGAAGCAACGTCTCACGGTCCTAGGTTGAACAGGCACATCACAAGAGTATATATATATATATATATATATATATATATATATATATATATATATATAGGAAGAACATAAGCAAATATTATAACAGGATCTCTGTAGGTTTGGCAAGGTACACTGGCCTGGGTTCTGAACTCCGTCAACTACTCCTGGGAAAGTGGAATCTGCACGTACACCTCCGGATGCTGAAACAAATATCACCAATATTATCAGAATACTTGAAATATCTAGGATTGACTACCCATAAGTCCAATTTGGACATAGGGGCAAAATTGATAGGTTTGGGTCAAAGTGGGATCCACATGTGGCCCACTTTCCTCTGAAAAATGTGCCAAAGACAAAGCTCTCCAAATTTGTCAAACTTAGTGTCTACGAGTCTAGAACGACGATATGAACCCAATGTAACATGCAGAACTGGATTCTGATGAGCCGATCACGAAATTGCCCGTTATGTAGAATTGTGGGGCCCACGAAATGGTGTTTCGTCAATATTCTTATATTCGAACCAAATATGGGTCACAGGGTCAGCGTAATGATGTGAATCCAATGGCATAAGTTTCTTTGCGAATCGACGATTAAACATGAAGTTATGGAGATGTGTCAAAATAGGCCGATACGGTATTTTTTGGCAGATATGCGTTGATTTCGGCGTGCAGACATGTCCAAATCTAATTTCTCGAAAGCCCACACATCCGCGTTGATGATACGCGTCTTTCGGTAAACTTGCATATGATGAAGTCGCCTCGTTTGGCGGGACGCACCCCGTATCGAAGATTTTTGGTATTTTTAAAAATAAGTTTTTGGTCATTTTGGACTCAGAATAATTTAACCATTATAGCAAAATAATAAAAACTAAATAAATAGTAAAAATCTTCGTTATATTATGAAGAATTTATTTCAATTATATTTTGAAAATAATTAATGAGTTGGTAGAAAATTGGACATGAACAGGGGTACTTGGACTGAATTTCTAAACTGTTTCTGAACAATTTTTCGGCAAACTTTCGGTCTATTTTTTTATCAAACCCGGGTGCCTAAATTTATTTCACTTGAAAAAAATCCAAGATTGTTAGGTTGTGAACATACCAACGAAGATGGGACATAAAACGGATGAGCAAAGAGGGCGAAACCTTCGCGCAAAGGGGGCCGCAAGGCTGCTGCTGCTGTGCGCGTGTCGTCGGTCGCACGGCTGGTGCGGCAGCGCTGCAGGCGGTCGGCGACTCCGGCAGGGTGATAGTGGAGGCGTGGGTTATGGTGGAGGTGGTTGTTTTGGATAATATAAACGAGAAAAGATTTGATGAATGAGGAATACGAGGTCTTGTACGAAGACCCGCCCTTCTTTTATGTTTACAAATAAGATTATACAAATTTGATCCTACACGAGGATGTCTAAGTACAATTTATTTAATCTGGGTGAATATTGCTATAGGTGTCTGATCTGCAGTCGATCACTTTAGCCCTTGGACCACACGATATTGAAGAAGTGCCGTGGAAGACAGGTAGCAGCTTCGAGATTTGCTGAAGAGGAAGGATGTCCGATGCCAAAGTCGTCGATCCCTTCTCTTTGCCTGAGCTCTGGACGCTTCTCTCTCTCTCTCCTCTTTTTCTTCGATTTGTCGACCTATTTCTGATCGTTCGACCTTTTTCTCCCCCTTGTCCTCTGTTGATAGAGGTCTCTATTTATAGAGTTTTTAGTGACAGTGACCACTCAATTGGTGTAAAAACCGAGAAGTGGAAAGTACAGCACCCTTTTACACAACGGTTAAAATAACTAAAGCCTGCGTATAGATGATCCTTTGAATGAGCGTGTGACGCGGGTCCAACTAAGGGACAAAACACGTATAATCGCTACGAAGATCACGGCGTAAAAGCCACGTAGGTAGGTATCCCTCGTGTAGAAGAGGTTCGCATAGAAGCCAATGTCTGTCACCATGGCATAGAAGCCAAATAGTTATCAAACCGGCATAGAAGCTGAATAGGCATAGAAACCAAGTGGTCATAAAGGCCGAGTGGTCGTAGAAGCTGAGTGGTCATAGAGGCCGAGTGGATGTAGAAGCCGAGTGGTCATAGAGGTCGAGTGGGCGTAGAAGCCGAGCGGGCACCGAAGCTGAATGGGCGTAGAAGCCGAGCAGGCACCGAAGCTGAATGGGCGTAGAAGCCGCTGCGTAACGTGCCAGAGTGATGATGTAGACGTTTTAGCCAAAATTACGATTCTTGGAGATAATCAGATCTCTTGTATTAAATGCAGAGATCTGCCCCTATCCTGTGCATTAAATGCAGATGCTTGTCTTTAAGATTTGCCATCATTCCTCGGATTAAATGCAGATACGCACCTTGAACCCTGTGCGAAGAGTAACCGCAGTCGTGGAAGTCTGTTCGTCTTCTGCGGAGCGTAAGGAGCTCATGTTTGCCTGTGTAAAACTTGGCAGCGTATTCCCTTGTATGCGTAGGAGCAGCTCTCACAAAGGGGATGTCACTAAACGACGGTTCGGTAAAATTTAATCAAATCTCCTGCATTAAATGTGGAGATCCGCCATCATCCTGCGCATTAAATGCAGAGGCGTGTTTTGAAGGTCTGCCACCCTTCTGTGCATCAAACGCAGAGACGTGCCTCAGGCATCTGTCAGTATTCGGCGCATTAATTACAGAGACTTGCCTTGAGGGCCTGTCACAGCCCTGTGCATTAAATACAGAGACGCGCCTCGAGTCCCGTACGGAGTGCAGCTTTTGACGTGGCAGGCGATTTGTCTTTCGCAGAGCGTAAGGGGCTCTCATCTGCCTGTGTAAAACTAGGCAGCATATTCCTCTGTGTACGTAAAAGTGGTTTACGCAAGGGAAATGGCAGTAAATGACAGCCTGGATTGCAGTGCCGCACCATCATTATAGCCGTCGCCTGGGTAGTCGAGTAGTATCCCTTTGTCAGAAGTTGAGATGTCAGGCTCATTGCAGGATCTGACAGGTTCATTGCAGGGAATACGAAGCGTCCCTCGCATACTTTAATGCTGCATTGAAAGGGGATGAGTTTTACGCCATAAAGGCGATGAAGCACCCTGTTTACGCTGAAGCAGCCTGGACATACTGCCCTACGCGGATTGTCCTTGAGCCTATATTTCTCCCTGTGCCTTGGCGGAGAAGCTCTGTTTGCACGTTTGAAGGCTCTGAAGTCCTCTGTTTATGCTGCTTTGCATCAATATGCTGCGTAGAGCTTCCAGCATATTTTTTATGCTTCAACAAGACCCCCTTCAAAGCTTTTAAATTTTTCGTAATTTGAAACGCTTTGAATAAAGCATGACCTGCTCCTCGTAACTCGAAACATTTCTGAATGGAGTTTTGAAATGGTCGAGGCTGACTTTATGGCAGATTTATTGGGGATCGGTGCTCTCTCTCGTCTATAAAAAGGCTGAGGAGTTCTCCTGTTCTTTCCACACTTCCTTTATCATACAGAGATGATGGCCGGAGTTCGTTGGGTCGACTTGAGGAAGAAGGAGATCATGCTCTTCCAGTATGTAAGGAGCCAAAAAAGATGGCATCTTCGAGCAAATGTCTTTTGTAACGATGGATCATGGAAGGATATCATAGCCTCCTTTGCTCGGGATAATCAGGAACTTTGTATTGTGGTTCTTCGGGAGAGACGAAGAATCGTATTTTACCACGCTGCTTGCAAGTGGCACCTTCTCCCGTTATCTCCGGGGATGAGAGCAGCAACTAGCTCTGTCCCGGCTTGAGTGGCGGTGGTCTGTAGGTAAGCAGACTTACCCTGCTTTTCTTCTGTTGGAGGATGGTTCTATGCCTATTTTTGTATCCTCCCTCCACTGATCATCTTCTTGGAAGAAGAGGAAGATCTCCACCAATGCGAGAACCTGTCAGAACAGATTCTGGGCACGATCTTCTGCCGACGATGAGGAACCCCTTTGTCGACGGGATTTCCCTCATATGTAGTCATGAAAATGAAGAAAGAAAACCCTTGTAGACTGGATTTCCCTCATATGTAATTATGACTTTAATTTTAATAAAATCGTTTTTCTTCTTCATATGATCATCTTGCCATACTTTGTTGCTGTGAAGTCTGAATATGTGTAGCTTCGACATGTCTGATTCGTTACGCCGACTCTGTTTAGAAAGAGTGCTGGGTCCTGTCCTGTCTCTTACGCATAACTAGGGATGCGTAGAAAGCCGCTTTAGCATTCGAGTGTTCGAACTGTCCTGCTGTTTTTAGGAGTGAGGAACAATGTAGAATTCTAAACTGTTACTTCTGATAACAGAATTTCTTTGTCCAGACATCATCTTCAAGAATTATTTCTCGAAAATCCCTTGGAACAGGGCGAGAAATGGCTGTCAAACTGATTTGCCATCTTGGTAGATAAAATATTCAGACTGGAGTCTAGATGAACTTCGAATCGACCCGTGAAGAAGAATAATTTTTCAATGTTGAACTCTGTATGCTTCGGGTACTTGGGATATCTTGAGGTCAAGAAGGAGTATCTTCTGTGTGAACTCCTATAATTGACCGCCTTGAGGATCGTTCAGATGTACGCGTACTCTGGCATGCGTATCTTTCAGATGTACGAGAAGTCATGGAGCGTGAAATCATAAGTTGGCAGCCTCTGAGCATAAACTAAACACCATCGAGCGTGAAATCATAGACTTGTGGTTCCTGAGCGTGAAGTCGTAGGTTTGTAGCCTCTCGAGCATAAAAGCTACCGAGCACAAAGGCATCCGGGCGTAAAACCTGACTTGTAGCTGTTGAACGTAAAGTCGTAGATTCGTAGCTGTCGAGCGTAGAAAGCTCCTTAGCGTGGAACTGTAGATTTGTTGCTTCTGAAAAGAAAAGTCTTCCGAGCGTGAAGTCGTGGATCCGTCGCCTCCGAGCGTAAACTAAGCGCCACCGAGCGTGAGATCATCGATTTGGTATCTGCTGAGCGTAAAGTCGTAGGTCTGTAGCCTCTCGAGCATAAAAGCTACCGAGCACAAAGGCATCCGGGCATAAAACCATAGACTTATAGCTTGCGAGCATAAAACCGTAGATATGTAGCTGTCGAGCGTAGAAAGCTCCTTAGCGTAGAAACCATGAACCTGCTTTGCGTGAAAAACTTTTCAAATTAGCTGACTGTCTGCCCTCTCCGAATAAATAGGCTGACGTGGGACCCAATCATAACCGAATATTAATTAGGAGATTTGGTTCGGGGTCCGAGGAGTCCATCCGAACTCTATATATATTCCATGTTTCTGAGGGGAAAAACTTTCCATCTGTCTTCTGCGAGAGAAAGCTTTCGACTGTTCGAGTTCTTCTTCGTTTCTTCTTTAAAGTTTCCAGTAATGGCTTCGAAGCAAACTTCCTCCGCTAAGGGAAAGAAGGTTGATTCTTCTTCTCATTCCTCCGCTCAAGCGAGAGCATCTCTGGTTGGACAAGGCGAACTTCTTTCTGAGCGGAGCATCCCACCGACGAGTAGTGCACCCGGCCTGGAAGGTAGTGCTATTGGAAAAGAGAGAATGACTGAAAATCCTTCGTACACGTTGAACGTGACCGCGCTAGGTCGTCTTCTGTGCTGATAGCCTCTTTGAGAAAGATGATGCACGGAGATATTTCATCTTTTTACGCCCCCATTCCTAATGTGTCAGCATAAAAACTCCATTTTTCGCAATCAAGCGTAAAAGCTTTGACCGTCGAAAACTTGGTGTATACTATTAAAATTTGAGTTATGCTTGTGGATGAAAATCCTGGCATAATAACTCAATTTAATCAATCTGGCGTAAAGCACAGATCGTATACTGCCAATTTTGAATTTTATGTTTAAGGAAATGGATTCCAGCGTAATAACTCAAGTTTCACAGTCTCGGCGTAGAGCACGGACCGTTGATTTTTCCTTTTTGCGGATGTTGCAAGTACCGAAATGTCTAGTTAGGAACTGACGTGTTTCTTCTGTGCTTTTGCAGTTAACTTGCATGAGTCTCCGCTAGCTGAAGTGATGGGCTCCGTCGCCGGGATATTGTACTCCAACTATTTGGAGGATCTGTCACACGTGACATTTTCTATCTCCGGGCCCCAGTATCCCGAAGGAAGGGCAATTCTGATATCGGCTCAGGGCGAGCGAACGCTGCTGAATTTGATCAACGGGGAGCCCCTAACGTACGTAGACGGGGAGCAATACCTGAAGTCGACTTTCCTCTTCGGGGACATGATTGACAAGCAGTCCCAGACAAAGCCCAAGAGAGAACTCTGGGTTTTCCCTACCGAGGGTTTGGTCTTGTATCTGCCCAATATGCTGAGAGACTACCCCATCTCGGCCTTCTCCCATGCCACGCATCCTAGAAAGATATCGTGGACGCTGACCCCCGATCTTTACGGCAAGCCAGGGAAGATCTTTCATCTGAGAGGAGCTGACCAGGGGTCGTTTGTCAACCGCCCTTCTGGCTTTGTGATGCTGTTCAGGGGGCTGGACCCGGGCAGTGTCCCGAGTAAAGGCAGTTTGGTGATCCAGCCGGTCCAGTTACCGACTTTCTGTAATGATTTTATGGGGCGTGGGGGAGTATACCCTAAGGTGAACCCTCGGTGTGGCGGGTGGATCACCCCTTCAAATCTTCGATGGGCTCGCTTGGTTGATTGGGCCCTGAAGCATTTTCAGACCAAGTTGGAGAACATCGGTCTGTTTGCAGCTGTGAGTGCGACCAGTGTTGGGTTACCTCCTAACTCTAACCTATTTCTGGCACTGATGGAGCGATATATTTCGCTTACCGGGACTTTCGCCACTGCACTGGGGGAGTTGGGATTGGCCCTGCATGAGATGGCAGAGATCTCAAGACTGCCGATAGGAGATACTCCATATGAAGAGTATGTTCCTACGAATCGGGAGCTGGGGGTTTCAGACCCTCGAGTGGTGGAAGTGTACCAGGAGTTGATGTGCCACTACCTCGCTTGCACCGCTTTTTATGATGAGCCCTCAGATTTGGCTCACATCAGCAAATGGACGTCCTACCTCTTCTTTCATCGGTCCAGGACTGCTAAGCCGGAGAAGGTATTGGAGGGCAAGGATCTGCCTGTGAATCCCCTGAGTGTGCTTAATGCTCAGGTAGTTGACGATCTCATTGTGGATGCTGGGGCTCCGGACCGGTTTCTCGACGAAGGGACAGGACAGTATCCTGAAGGCACTAAGGCCTATAGTTATTTGAGGTACTGTCGCAGGCCTCTATCCAGGGAGGCTCAACTGGCTGGCTTCCTCTCCATATGGCTGCGCCGAGTAGTAGTGCCTGGCGTTGCATCTGCAGACCGCATTCACCGTAACACGCTATGGCCTGCAGTACGTCTGGTGTTTGGGGCAAGACTGGGCTTGCACCCTGCCATGGTGTGCCGTATACAAGCTGGCTTGAGGGCCATGATTGATGGGCTGCTCGTCGATAAAATTCGGCGTGATAGCTTTCCCCAGATAGAATTACCATACCTGTATTTGATGGGGTGGTTAATTCTCCATAATCCCCGGGTGATGTCTCCTGGTTCCGGCAGTAGTTCGGAGGGTAGTTTCTTGTTGAACTACAGGAAGTCTTCCTGGAACGTGAGCACGGTTATAGACTGTCAGCGAGCGCTAGGCTTCAGTCATAGTTGGAAGATTTTCTGCACCGTCCCTCCTGTACATCGCAATCAGTTGGGGATTAGGCTCGAGGATTCGGGTAAAGAGAAGACCATTCTTTCTTCCGAAGCTTTTAACTGGTTGGTCTGCATTAGACCATCCTATATGTTGTACAGAAGCGAAGATCATTGCTTCTTGGAGCCCTACTTGCCCAGTCGGTTTGCCCGACAGTTTGGGTATGATCAGTTACATATGGGAAATGCCGTCACCAGCTTCAGGTCCAGAGGTGGACTCATTGATGGAGCGCGGGGATGGCGATATTTTATCATGGGCTGCACTAGGGCAATTTTTATCGTGTCGGTCATCACACTCTCCATGGAGCTGCACATCCTACATTCGTATGCCCAGTTCTATGTGGCAACGAACACCTTCCATCGTGATTTTGATATGCATGGAAGCTTTAGGGTGCCCTCTTCCAAGCCTGGGGGAAGAGTTGAAGTGCCCTCGGTTTCTTCCGATGAGGGTGAGTTTGTTACTCTGGATGAGCCTCTGGTGTTGGTCCCTAGGGGTGAAGTACCTCCGCCTGCAGGGGCTTTGGTAGTTTCTGGGAAGCGAAGGGCTCCTGCTTCCAAGGAAGCTTCCCCTCGTAAGAGAAAGAAGAAGATGGTAAATCGTTCTCTCCGGATTCCTGGCATTGATGCTCCTGGAGGTGAGCTTGCATCTCCCCGTGTTGGGGACAATTCTTTGATTGGAGGTTCCTCGCCTTTTAGAGAGGGATCTTCCACAGTTCCGGCTGGTAGTGCCGAAGAATCTCAGCTAGATGCCGCCGTCGCTGCTACTGCTTCAGGTAGTGGAACGAGGTCGCCTTTGGGGCTGAGTATAATAAAGTTCCGTATACCTCTAGCCGGATCGGCATCGGGAGGGACTTCTGCCGTGCCTGCGAGCACACCTAGCGCGATTCCAGCCGATGAGCCTCGGTTGGATTTTGAGGAGGACCTGGAGGACTACTTGCCAGTATCAGTTTGCAGACCCCTTTCTTCAGGTTTGACAGCTCGCCTATCATTATTAAGAAATTATTTAGCTGTACAGGCTGCAGATGCGACGTATATGCCGTCGGCCAGGGGTAAATATCGTCTTTTATGCCTCTTCTTTGGGAAAATTAATATTACATTGATATTAACTTCCTTTTGTCTTCTTTTCAGGGGAAGACCTCTTCGGAGAGGGTGATGTAGACGTGCCCGTTGGCTCTGTGTCAGGTCCTAGTGGTGACACGGAGGTACCTGATTTTGAAGAGGAGACCTCTTCGGGTGCTGGCTTGCCTGTCGACGAGGTTTCGATATCTCAAAAGGAGGACGAGCCTGTCATTGCGACAGTGCCTCTTTTGAGCACGCCGGTCACTTTATTCGGTGTTGGCGATTCTTCTTTCGTCGTACCTCCTGTTGAGGCGACGACCGTGGCGACATCGTCTGTGGTTATTCCTGGAGGGGAAGTTGCCACGATCGTGGACACTCCCCGCGTTCATACGGACCTAGTTGCGCTGACCGAGCAGTACACCGGGATTTTCTACACCACTTTAAGAACGCTGTTGTCAATGGTGTTAGCGAAGAAGCTGGACTTTGCACAGCTGAAGAGGTCCTTTCGATTCTCTATAAAGGCGATCCGGGAATTTGGTGACCCCGGGGTAGCTGATGCGCTGGAGGCGATGGTTAATGGCTTGGAGCAACCCATTAACGAATACCTGCAGCTAGCTCAAGGCAATATTGAAGCTCTGGTCCAGGCCAGATACGACTCCTTGACTGCACATCTTGTTGAACAGATGGAGCCCCTGAATAAGTCCATCGCGGCTCAGCAGCAGGAGATGGATCATGAGCGTGTCCAACTGGAGTATATCTTTCCCCGAGTTGACCCTGTGCGAAGCCGAATATGAGGAAGAGGTAGTGAGGGTCCGCATATTAAAAGATGAGCTTGCTCGTGCAGAGGGGAAGGCTCTGTCTTTGTCGGCAGCTCGAGATGTGCTGAAGGAGCGACGGGCGGCTGTTCAGCAGAACCTGACACATATGGGTGTTATCCATGCTGATTTTGTGCAGGCTCGGTCTGAGCTGGTTGCCTTGAATAATGATGCAGCAAGGTTGGAGAGGGCTCGTGCCGACGTCTTGAACTCCCGGGATGAGAGGATGGCCATACTGGCGCAGTAGCTTCGCGACCTGACCGCTCCCCCTTCATGATGTACTTTTGCTTTTGCTTTTTAATGTACTCTTGCTCTTTTCTGGGAATAATAAAGAGGCTTTTTATCTGATTTTGTGGACCCATCATTTCAGAATGTAAATGACAGGTTTGGGTGAAAGTGATATCAGAGGTAGTATGGACGTGATATATTTTCGGTAAGCTTTAGCAGAGCATATCTATTCAGAGGTCATATGGACATGATAGAATATGATCCAACTAGTTTCGTTTTGGAAGTAGTTTTGTCAGAATGAGATCACCCTATTCCACTTGAGCAGATGACGTTTAAGCATAGTACCTTTTCAGGAATTTGCCATTGATAGAAGCCATTAGCAGGTCTCTATTAGGTTGGGCTAACCTGTAAGCGCCGTTTGAGAACGTTGTCTCGATCACGTAAGGGCCTTCCCATTTGGGCTGGAATTTGCCTTTACTTCTGTGAGTAAGAATCATCGGCCTTCTTACGGCTAAAACTAGCTTGCCGGCTTTGAACACTCTTTCCTTTACTTTTTGATTAAAAGTTCTGGAAATGCGTGCTTGGTAGAGTGCGATGCGCTGCTGAGCTTGGAGGCATTTTTTGTCTAATCCTTCTAGCTCTTGAAGCCTTAACAGGTCGTTCTTCTCTTGAGTTAACTCGTTAGCCATGGCTATCCTGAGTGACGGAATTTGAATTTTGATAGGAAGAACTGCTTCACTCCCGTAGACCAATGAGAATGGCATGCAACCTGTCGGTGCTCGTACGGTGGTGCGGTATGCCCAGAGACATTCTCCCAGCTTCTCATTCCAATCTCTCTTGTTTGAAGAGACGAACTTCTTCAAGAGTTTGATAATGGTTTTGTTGAAGGCTTCTGCCAACCCTTTAGCAGCTGGATAATATGCCGTGGAGACCACATTTTGTATTCGATTTTTATCGCAGAATCGGTGAAACGCATGGCTGATGAACTGAGGCCCGTTGTCATGGATTATCCTTCGGGGAACCCCGAAGCGGTAAAGAACGTGATGCTTGATGAAGCTGGTCACGTTAGATGTCTTTACCTCAGCAAGAGGGATCGCCTCTTCCCATTTGGAGAAGTAATCCGTGATGGCCAGTATGAACTGATGACCTCTGGAAGAAGACGGATGAATAGGGCCAATGATATCCATACCCATGCTTCGAAAGGTCAGGATGCAACCGTAGGATGTAGATGTTCGGACGGTTGATATATGAAGTCTGCATGGACCTGACAAGCCCTGCATCGTCTGGCATACTGGATTGCGTCTGCGATCATAGTGGGCCAGTAATAGCCCATTCTCCTGATACGATCCTGCAACTTAGGACCGGGTTGATGCGCCCCACACATGCCATCGTGAGCCTCACGGATAATTCACTGTGCTTCATCACCAGAGAGACATCGTAATAATAGCCCGTCATAAAACTGGCGGTATAGGCATTGTGATGATGCATCAAAGTAGAAGCGTAATGATCATCTTTTGACAGATATTGCTTCTTTAGGATCTTCTGGCAAGATTTCGTATGCTACAAAATCTATAAAAGGACTTCTCCAGTCTCTCCTGCGAGGATCTGTGTCCACCGTGTAGCTGTATTCGATGTAAAAGTTGTTTTTCACACATAATAGGTCTCTGTTAAGAAGGATTACCGAATTATGCCTTCTTACAGGGGTGGCTAAATCTGCAGCTAGACTGGCTAGGGCATCAGCTTCCAGATTCTGAGATCGAGGTACATGCTCAAGGAAGAAACCTTTTAACGTCATGGCTATCTCGACCGTTGCTCGGTGATAGGGGATAAGGTCGGGATTCCGGACTTTATATATTCCACTGACTTGGTTGACGATCAGCAGAGAATCACCGAAGGCTTCCAGAGATTCGACCCCCAGCTTTTTAGCGACTTGGAGCCCGATGAGTAGAGCGTTGTATTCTGCCACATTGTTAGAACAGGGCTCGCTAAGAGAATACGCTCGGTAGATAATGAGTTTATCATGAGTGACTAGGACGATCCCTACTCCTGACACCATATTTCCCCTGGGTAAATGCTTATGGAAGATGTCACTCATAGCTCGTTGGTACGTAGCCCCGGCGTTCTTTAACCCGAAGGGCATGACTGTATAGCAATATACCCCCAGTGGTGTCCGGAAGGCGGTATGCTTCTCGTCTTCAGGATGCATCTTGATCTGATTGTATCCCGAGAATCCGTCCATGAAAGACATATGTTCAAAACTGCATGTATTGTCGATCATGACGTCTGTGATGGGAAGGGGGAACTCATCCTTGGGGCAGGCTGCATTCAGATTTCGGTAATCGATGCAGATCCATACTTTCCCATTCTTCTTCATGGCCGGGACTACATTGGCGACCCAGTCGGGATGTTGTTCCTCACGGATGAAGTCGTAGGCTATTAACTTCTTGACTTCAACTTCAATGGCGTCCATCATGTCCGGGCGGAACCGACGTTGGTGCGGCTTCACAGGCTTTAAATCGGGCAGTATGTTGAGTTTATGAGTAGCCACCTTTGGATCAAGACCTGGCATATCCTCATAATTATACGCAAAGACGTCGATATATTCTTTTATCAGCTGGATAATTTCTTCCCTTTCTTCTTCGGAAAGGTCGTTATAATAAATATCGGCTTTGGTGAAAGTTCATCCCCTACGTCAATCTGGATAACTTTATCTTTAGTGGGAGGTTCTCTCTGCTCGAAGCGGAACTCCCATTGTGTATCCATCTGCTGAGCCCAAGCGTCATTCTCGAATGGTTTGGATTTTTGTTCGTCTGATTCGAAGGAATCCGTTGCTACCATATTTGCTGATAATGTTTGCTCGAGGGCATGAGATGAGCCGGAGGGCGATGAGCTGGAGGGCGATGAGCCGTCTTGAAAAGAGGAAAAGATATCCTCGTTCGACTTGGAAGTCGTAAGGGAGGTAGCGTACCCTAACCCCGAACGGGTTTGTTGTTAGTGGGGATTGCCGAGCAGCGGTGTTCGTCTGCCTTTCCCGTAGTTGAGACCTGGTTCCATCCTTAAGTTGTAACCCATATTTTGTATGATCTTCAAGGCTTGCGGGCTGTACCTGTGAACTTGTATTTCACCAGAGTCATCATCAAAGGAATCCTCTTGTATAGTCTGTTAGTTGCGCATGCAGCCGAAGACTATTGAACGCTGACCGTTGCGGGCAGGTGGAACAATGAAGATAGAATCCTCATTTGGTCCATACGACGTGGTGACATTGGATGATGATGCCACTTCCCATATGTACGGATGATAGGAATCTATAGCTGCCAAGAATTTTTGTGCTATAGGCTCTATATCGTCATGGGGAGAGGATTCCTGATTTGGAATCCGAGCGTCGATACACTGGAAACGAGGTCCTTTATTATTATCAGAAATCGCACTTCTGGTTGCATTTACATCACTCGGCTGCTTGTTGCACCGAAGGTTGATGATTAAGGGCGGAGGCTTCTGGTTTAGAGTGACCACTAGAGGATCACCCCCTTTCCCTGACCTGGTCTTGTTCAGGTGGATAGCCATAGGCTCTGTGGCTTTTGGACGGGTAGTCCGTCCTTTCACCTTGATTGACAGAGATTGCTTGGCAGAAGGCTCTTCAGGCTCCCGGTGGGATTCCTTCTCTGCTTGCGCTAACACCTCTTTCGTGTAATCTTGAGAGTATAACACGACGTCGGAGTAGTAGGATTCTACTCCTTTAAACGGGTTTAGGTCGGCAACCTCCCTTGTACTGTCCCTTGGGCGTCTACATATTTGAAGCATTGATGTAGAGTCGAAGGAACGATATTGTGGTCGTGGATCCACGGCCTTCCTAGTAGGATGTTGTAGGATACCTCTGAATCGATGACATAGTATGTAGCCACCGATCTGAGGTTGCCAATCTGGATCCTCAGGCGAATTTTTTCCAACGGCTTACTTCTTCCGGCGTTGAAACCCACGATAGTAGTGGTGGTGTAAGCCAGTTCGCTGGTAGGAATCCTCAGTGGTCTGAGCAGACTATGAGGAATGATGCTGATTGAGGATCCCAGATCTATGTGAATCCGGTCGACCTCCATGGAACCGACCTACCCGGTGTGGTAGAGAGGTCTGTCATGCCTGTTATGTTTTAACAATATGTCGTCTTAAGTGAAAGTGATGTTTGGGACCACCTCCATCACACTGTGGCATCGGGGACACGCTGCAGGTTCTTTGTCGGGGGACTTGAGTTGGGTCAAGTATGTATCCGCCTGCATCAATGCTTCACTCAGGGCTAGACGAGTGTCTTGGGAGAGCCTGAGTAGCTCGAAGATGGACAACCTGGTCGGTGTATTAGCCAGTTGGGCCAAGATGTCGAAGTTGTACGGCTTCTCTAAACCTTTGTTTTGAATGTTTTTTATAGGTTTATCAAAGTGCACTTCTTTTTGCTTCCCCTTGTCCGCCGAAGTTGGTCTCGAAGGACCGGCCTCTGGTACGGCGGGCTGTGGTTTCGAAGGCTTGGCAGCTGAAGCGTCTGCAGGTGCATCTTCCTGACTTGCTCCGTAGTCCTTGAGGTAAGCCTTCCCTGAACGGGTTGCTGTGGCCAAAACCTCGTCTTCGTCTGATGTCGAAGAAGTTATAACCATATGGCATGGCATGCATTTGGAGTTCTTCCTGGACTTAGCTTTAGTAGCATTAGTCTCTTCTTCAAGCTCTGACACCAAGTCTGGGTGAACCCACATTATCTCGCCTCTCTGGATAGTTAGGGGTAACAGGTCATGATTTTGACCCCTAGCCGGAGGGAGATTAACGATGTTCATCGTTGTCCGAGAAATAGGTGTAACACCGTCCGGTACTTCTTGGGGAGGCAGATTGCCAAATTGTAGAGAGATCATGTTGGCCGTGACCGCCTTCTCGCTATTGTGCAGAGTGATGGCTTTAGCATCGATCAGCTCTTGGATCTTCCTTTTCAGTATATAACACGCCTTTGTTGGGTGGTGTACGTATCTGTGGAAGATGCAGTACTTGGGGTTGTTGGCGCTGCCGGCCTCACTAGGCCGCCTCTCCTCCGGAAGGGTAATTTTGCCACTTTTGACGAGACACTCGAATATACTCGGAATATCGTTGTCATCGAAAGAGTATACCTCTACGGGCCTGGAAGTCCCAAGTTTTGTCTGCGTGGTTGCCGCAGTCTTCTGTCTGGACGTATTGATCGCCAGAGCTTCTTTCCCTTTGGAACTGCGAGGATGGTCGCTGTTGGGGGATGACCTCTTGCCTCTGTCAGAGGTAGAGATCATGATGCCGTTGTCACGCGCCTTGCGACTGTTGTCCTCGACGGCTACCGCTGAAATGATGAACGAGGGCCAATCATGGAACTGATATGGTCTTGTGAACACCGAGATCACGGGAAGAAGGTTCTTCCTGCAAATGTCCACCAACGCTAAGTCTGGAACTCCTGGAGGCATCTGTAAGGTGGCCTGACGAAAACGTTCGACGAAGGTGCGAACGTCCTCCTTCTCCCTCTGCTTGACTTCGATGAGAGAGGACATAGACATGTCCATTCCTCCCTCGTAGAATCGTGTGAAGAATAAAGCCTTGAAGTCTTCAAAGGAAGTAATGCAGTTGTCTGCCAGGCTGCGGTACCACTGGTAAGCTACTCCTGAGAGACAGCCCTTGAACACCCGGGTGAGGAGGGCGTCATTCCCTTGTAGCAACACCGTCATCATACTGAAATAGTTCATGTACTGACTTGGTGATGTTTTTCCCTCGAACAGGGCCATAGTCTGAGGTTTGTACCTCGGAGAAAAAGGGGCCTCTTCCCAGATAGCTGGGTATGGCTGGTTGATTCCCAATTTCTTGAGCTGATCTTTGTGCTTTAAGGCGTCGAATTTGGCTTTCAACTCCCGTACTGCTTACATCGGATTTTTAGCTGGTAGCGAGACCACGGAATGGTGCAGAGTTGGTTGGATCGTGACTCCCGCAGGAGGTAGTACATTCTCCAGGTGAGGAAGTGAAGGACCAGATGACTCTTGATCTAGAGCAGGCTCTTGGATCGTATTGGATGGTGGCAGGTCCACCCCCACACGTATCTGAGTAGGTGGGACCGACGTTTGAGCCATAGCAGCCGCCTGTTGAGTTAGCATTATTTGGTGCATATTTTCTATCATGGATTGCATTTGCTTCAGAGATGTCTCTAGTGTAGTAATGCGTTGCTCAGCGTTCCCTGATGGTGAGGCTTCCTCGTGTTCATCTTCAATGGCATAAACTTCCATCTCCCTGGGCGTCATTGAAGGATGAGTATAGGTCGCTGCAGAAGTTGACTCTATACTCTCAGTATCTGATTCGGGAGACTGGCGACCCCCAGTATCAGAATCAGAAGAGCACGAAGTCAGTTGTCATGACCTTGAACGAGTGTTCTGGAATACCCCAGCTTTGGTGTCCCTAAGGAGCATGTTGAATCTTCTTCGGTTCGAAGTTCTAGAGGACGGACGTCTTGAGTCTGAGCTTCCTCCAGGTATATGTGAAGCCATGTTCACAGATGCATGCGCTGGCTCTTCTTCTAGGAAAGATGGAGAGTAGCTCAGTCGGTCAAAGACCGGCCGTTTTGCTTTAGAACAGAAATAATTAATTACAATCTTGTGACTATTACAGCAATGCTCGCTAGGAGGCGTAATAGCCACGCTGGCAGATCCCCTCTCCTTGCATTTCTGGATTAGATATTTGCGCAGGTCAGGAGGAGTTGCAGAAGAAGAAGATGATGGCTTGTTCCTTCTGTTCCCATTGGTGGGCATGCGGATGACGGGAACCATAGTCTTCCCTGTGCCACCCGTATATAATAGGTTGGCCATCTGGGTGACGGATAATCCCCGAGGAGGGTGTCTTTCCGCAACTGGAACCTTCTTTACGCCTAGGGACTTCGCCTGGCGTAATTTGGAGCTTCGCTCTGGTTGGCGTAAAGCTGAGGATGTCCTCAGTCGGCCATCAGCGTCTCACGTAATTCGGGGGGCGTGCAGATTGTTCCCTTGCTGGCGTAAATGCCGAGAAGTTGAGTAGCCCGTCGCTCGCTTTTCCTTACGGAGATCACAGGGATCATCTGGTTCTCCGTAGAGGTCAGATGTTGTTTTATGCGCGGAGTGTGTCTTGTACTTCTGATTTGGCGCTGAGGCTTTATCAGAAGCTTTGTCTATTCTGCCAGGGACGGGAGACTGAATTTCGCGCGCAGAGCACGGAGTATACTTCTGGGTTAGGGCTGAGGCATTGCCAGAAGTTTTGTCTATTTCGCCAGGGACGGGAGACTGAATTTCACGCGCAGAGCACGGAGTATACTTCTGCGTTAGCGCTGAGGCATTGCCAAAAGTTTTGCCGATTTTGTCAGAGACAGACGACTGAATTTTATGCGCAGGGCGCGGAGGGAGCAAGGCTACAACCTTATTGGTCGGAGAGATCGGAGAGATCGGAGAGTCCACAGGAATGGTAGAGGATGTCTTGGGCATCCAGACCTTACGCAGCTTCCTGTTGTTTTGGTGAGAGAGAGAGTAAGAGTTGCCCTTTGTCCGGAGCATATCTTCGTAGGCAGATTAGTCGAACTGGACGACCAGTGTCTTCTTCACAGGTCCCACGGATACCGTATCGTGTTGAGCAATAGCTTCCTCATCAGAAGAGAAAGATGTCCCCAGCAGAGTCGCCATCTTGTTTTGGATAATATAAACGAGAAAATATTTGATGAATGAGGAAAACGAGATCTTGTATGAAGACCCGCCCTTCTTTTATGTTTACAAACAAGATTGTACAAATTTGATCCTACACGAGGATTTCTAAGTACAATTTATTTAATCTGGGTGAATATTGCTATAGGTGTCTGATCTGCAGTCGATCACTTTAGCCCTTGGACCACACGATGTTGAAGAAGTGCCGTGGAAGACAGGTAGCAGCTTCGAGGGTTACTGAAGAGGGTGGATGCCCGATGCCAAAGTCGTCGATCCCTTCTCTTTGCCTGAGCTCTGGACGCTTCTCTCTCTCTCCTTTTTTTCTCCGATTTGTCGACCTATTTCTGATCATTCGACCTTTTTCTCCCCCTTGTCCTCTGTTGATAGAGGTCTCTATTTATAGAGTTTTTAGTGACAGTGACCACTCAATCGGTGTAAAAATTGAGAAGTGGAAAGTACAGCACCCTTTTATACAACGGTTAAAATAACCAAAGTCTGCGTATAGATGATCCTTTGAATGAGCGTGTGACGCGGGTCCAACTAAGGGACAAAATGCGTATAATCGCTATGAAGATTACGGCGTAAAAGCCACGTAGGTAGGTATCCCTCATGTAGAAGAGGTTGGCATAGAAGCCAATGTCTGTCACCATGGCATAGAAGCTAAATAATTATCAAACCGGCATAGAAGCCGAATAGGTGTAGAAGCCGAGTGGTCATAAAGGCCGAGTAGGCGTAGAAGCCGAGTGGTCATAGAGGCCGAGTGGACGTAGAAGCCGAGTGGTCATAGAGGCCGAGTGGGCGTAGAAGCCGAGCAGGCACCGAAGCTGAATGGGCGTAGAAGCCGCTGCGTAACGTGCCAGAGTGATGATGTGGACGTTTTAGCCGGAATTACGACTATTGGAGATAATCAGATCTCTTGCATTAAATGCAGAGATCTGCCCCTATCCTGTGCATTAAATACAGATGCTTGTCTTTAAGATTTGCCATCATTCCTCGTATTAAATGCAGATACGCACCTTGAACCCTGTGCGAAGAGTAACCGCAGTCGTGGTAGTCTGTTCGTCTTCTGCGAAGTATAAGGAGCTCATGTTTGCCTGTGTAAAACTAGGTAGCGTATTCCCTTGTATGCGTAGGAGCAGCTCTCGCAAAGGGGATGTCACTAAACTATGGTTCGGTGACATTTAATCAAATCTCCTGCATTAAATGTGGAGATCCGCTATCATCCTGCGCATTAAATGCAGAGGCATGTTTTGAAGGTCTGCCACCCTTCTGTGCATCAAACGCAGAGACATGCCTCAGGTATCTGTCAGTATTCGGTGCATTAATTGCAGAGACGTGCCTTGAGGGCCTGTCACCGCCCTGTGCATTAAATGCAGAGACGCGCCTCGAGTCCCGTACGGAGTGTAGCTTTTGACGTGGCAGGCGGTTTGTCTTCCGCGGAGCGTAAGGGGCTCTCATCTGCCTGTGTAAAACTAGGCAGCGTATTCCTCTGTGTACGTAAAAGTGGTTTACGCAAGGGAAATGGCAGTAAATGACAGCCTGGGTTGCAGTGCCGCGCCATCATTATAGCCGTCACCTGGGTAGTCGAGCAGTATCCCTTTGTTAGAAGTCGAGACGTCAGGTTCATTGCAGGATCTGACAGGTTCATTGCAGGGAATATGAAGCGTCCCTCGTACACTTCAATGCTGCATTGAAAGGGGATGAGTTTTACGCCATAAAGGCGATGAAGCACCATGTTTACGCTGAAGCAGCCTGGACATACTGCCCTACGCGGATGGTCCTTGAGCCTGTATTTCTTACTGTGCCTTGGCGGAGAAGCTCTGTTTGAACGTTTGAAGGCTCTGAAGTCCTCTGTTTATGCTACTTTGCATCAATATGCTGCGTAGAGCTTCCAGCGTATTTTTCATATTTCAACAATGGTGTGGGATTTGGGTTAGAGTTTTAGTAATATATAAAGGGAGAGAGAGCTAGGGGTATGGGAAGGGGTCGGGTTTGGGTAGTTTTAGGTTTTGGGTTTGGGTTTAGGTTAATAGGTTTAGGTTTAGGTTAGTGGATTTGGGTTTAGAATTTAGTTTTTATTTTATTTCTTTTGTTTTTTTATTATTCAATATTTATATGTATAAAATCCTCAAAAATAGTTAGGCACTTGAAAAAATTCTAGAAAATTTATATTTCCTCTAATAAATAATTTGCAACCAAATTTATATTAATTAAAAAGGTATTTACTAAATATTAATGAATATTAAATTAATTAAATAAATTTAAAATTCTATTTTCTACTTAATATTATATTGGAAGCATGCAGGGGGTTCGAATAACGTAACTCGAGTGTCATGTGCTTAATAGGACTAGTTAGGCTCATAACATGGATTTAGTTAAAAGCAATGGGTTGGGGTGGCGTATTAAAATCGTACGTCATGATAAAATGGTTAATTAATCATCGTTTTCTCGTAATTGTGTCACGAAAGTTGTGCGACAAAAATAAGTCATGGGATTACGAATTTATGAGGGTCAGTCATGGCAAGAGCCTAATTTGACTCGTCTAAGTCGAACATACTAGGTTGGTTGGAAGAGAGGGGCTAGTATTTCACTCAATATCTTAAAACCATGGTGGTTGATTTCCAAAGTTTAATTAAATTATCGAATAAATATTAAAATAAAAAATATATTAATTATCGAACTAACCCTATGTAAAAAAATTAGGGTGCTCACAGGTAGACAGAATCAAACTAGCTCAGGCAGGGACTCAAAGATTCAAAGCTACAAAAAAAAATATGAGTCAGGTCTTCGGAAGGACTTGGCAATACATGTGGATGGAACGCTATGGTTTAAGAATCGTCTATGCGTACCAAGTAGGAATATTCAGCAAGAAGTTATGACTGAAGCACACAGTTTCCAGTATTCTATTCATCCGAGAGGCACGAAGATGTACCAAGATATTAAGCAACAATTTTGGTGGAACGGAATGAAGAGGAAAATAGCACGCTTCGTATCACGATGTCTGATATGTCAGCAAGTGGAGGTAGAACAATAGAGACCGACATGATTATTGCAGACGCTTCCTATTCTAGAGTGAAAGTAGGAACACATCACGATGGACTTTGTGACTGGTTTACCTAGATCACCGATAGGTCGAGATACAGTTTGGGTGATAGTGGATCATCTCACAAAAGTGGCTCACTTTCTTCCTTTTTGAGTAGGACAGTCTACAGAATAATTGGCTAAAATATATATGCGACAGATAGTGAGACAACACGGTATCCCAGTAAGTACTGTGTTGGATCGAGACACTCGGTTCATTTCATATTTTAGAAAAGTTTGCATCAGAGTTTGGGTACCAAGTTAAGATTCAGCATATCTTACCACCCCCAGACAGACGGACAATCAGAGAGAACCATCCAGACCTTGGAGGATATGCTACGATCCTATACCTTAGACCTTGGTGGATCTTAGGAGAATCACCTTCACTTGGTGGAATTCTCGTATAATAATATTTATTAGGCCAGTTTTCAGATGCACCTATCGAAGCACTATACGGTAGTAAGTGTAGATCACCGTTAGCTTGGGACCATATTGGTGAGCAGAAGATATTAGGCCCTGAAATGATTGTCATGACCTGCACCCAGATATTCGAGCACGAGTACGTGGGTACATTCAGCCTACGCCACAACATCGGTGGTAGAATGCTGTGTGGGTCAACTCTACTATCTAAACATCCCAAACAATATATATATATATATATATATATATATATATATATATATATATATATATATATATATATATATAACTATCTAAACATCCCAAACAATATATATATATATATATATATATATATATATATATATATATATATATATATATATATATATATATCAATCCTCTCAATTCCAAACGGAGGAACAATATGGTTTCTGATAAATATAAACTATACTCAATCATAATGCAAACTAGGAAAGATAAAGCACGAGATGGAATAACGAAAGAAAGGGTCATAATACATCTACAAGACTGAAATAATATATACATGCCAATAACCTCAATAAAAGTCTAATACAAGTGTAACAATAATCTAAACGTCCTCAGGCTCTGATACTAAGTCCTCCTGCTCTAAATGTGTATCCTCTAATGGAACACCGTCCTGCGGTCTGTAGTATGTGGGACATTGGTCTACGAGCCAATCATCTGAAAAATATATCCAGTCAAGATTGGAGCGAAGTACATACCTCTGAAAGCAGTTTCAAATACATAATCGAGCATATATAACAGATAATAGAAAAGAATACAAGATAACTAAATAACAGAATAAAATAAACTAGAGTGGACAAGTAATATACTAGAATAAAGAACATACAATAGAATATCTATAATATAAAAATAAAAAAAAAATTTAGCTAATATGCTATGGAATACAAGTTCATTATGTGATCGGTTTAGGTTGAATACGAATACAATATGGTAACTTGATTACAAGTATGATATATAATCGACATGTACACGAATATACTGGGACTTGATTACATAATCAACTCCTACTCCCCCATCCCCAACTAATACCAATGGATCCAATCATGACACGTTACGAACACGAATATGGGCACACTGAATACGAGCAGTGTGTGTACACGAATATAAGCACACTGAACACGAGCAGTGTATGAACACAAAGTATACTAAATCAATATCTGATATACATGATAAAATACATATGAAGAAGTACCTGCTGAACGCGGTAAGGGATAACATCTCCTGACAGGATCCATGTAGTACCAGTCCATAAAACCACTGTGTCGAAATTAAGTATATAATTTTAGAACATGAGATATATACACTATTATGAAATAAAAACTAATAAAGAAATATACTCGCCTGAGGTCCTGAGCAAGGTGTGTCTCTCGATGCCCAAGATAGTGTCACACAGACCTATATATGGTATATTGCATCAATACAAAGTTTTAGAATAAAAATAAGTTAAACTAGTTCAATTCTAGGTTAGAAAGCCATTTCTAAGTTAAAACAGTCAAACTAGATCAACTCTAGGTCAAACTAGTCAAACTTGGTCAAACTAGCTATTTCTAGGTTGTATGAGTCCATCTCTAGGATATTGGGTCCATACACTATGTATCTAGGCTATACTAGCTATGTTAGGATACTAGGATACCAATAAAATACCGTATCATAAGATACGTAAGTTATTAGATATGAAAATACTATTATATATATATATATATATATATATATATATATACAAGACAAAATATATAGTACTCCTAGCCAAACTAATGTGAAGTGGATACCTTGCCTCTGAACTAAATGTGGTATCATACCACCTAAATACCCATCTTGACATACAAACTCAATACCTTGAGTATAAACCAATACCTTGATATTACCTTGGTATCACAAGGTAATACAATATCTAGCATTAGCTAACTAACTAACATACCTCACTATACACTAACATGCACTTAAACTTATAACAATACTACACCAACTAACATAACTAACATACCTATCGGATATTCAATACCCATACCCAAGATACCTCAACTCTCATTACCTTGGTGTAACTTAAGGTAAACAAGAAATAATACTAACCAATGCTAACTAGTGCTTATATATATATATATATATATATATATATATATATATATATATATATATATATATATATATATATATATATATATATAACTCACTAATAATATATATATATATATATATATATATATATATATATATATATATATATATATATATATATATATATATATATTATTAGTGAGTTATATATATATATATATATATATATATATATATATATATATATAACTAACTTATCAATATAAACTAACTTAGCTTATTAACTAGCTTAACTTAACTTATCTACAACTTAAATTTTAAGCACTCAAACTACTGCTGCTTATTGCTACTGCTTCTGCTTATCGCTGCTGTTGTTTATCGCTTCTATTGCTGCTGCAGCTTACTACTTGCTGTTGCTGCAGCTTACTGCTTCTGCTGCTGCAGCAACTTACTGCTTCTGCTACTACTTCTTGCTGCTTTTGCTGCTGCTTCGTGTTGTTTCTGCCGCTGCTTCTACTGCTGCTTCTTGCTGCTTCTGCTGCTGCTTCTCGGCCTTCTTATTGCTGCTACTTCTCGGCCTATTTCTTGCTCACTGCTTATGCTTATAATTTCCCCCCCTCTAGCTCACATACCCATACTAATGATGAACATGCACTCTCCTATTCTCCCATGACCACCAACACATTAAAATAAAATATAGAACATACACCTAATTATATATACACATATATATCATATAACAATTATAATTATAATACTCTAATAGCTATAATCAAGGTAAATTGAATTGAAATACAAGAAAATAAACACGTGGAGTACACCGCACTCGTATCACACTCAATCTATGATACGCTTGCGATATGGCTCCACTACACTACCAAACGTACCCCGAAGGGCACGTGCAAGTCTAAAATCATAATTAGAAGTAACACGAAGTGTTAGCTATTCGTCTACGTGCCCATGTCAAAATATGACATGCTCAAACCCCCGTGTCGAAAAAACCCCCCCAAATTAACCCGTATTGCCAAATTATCGGGATACGGCCTACATGTATCCAATTATGGATATGACACTAGTCACACAATCAAACACATATCAATTTGGTCTAATTAACCTATTAACAAATACAAGATGTGCCAATCTCGGAATTCGCCCAAAATTGACACAAAATACCACATAACTTTCTTCATAGGTCACCTATGAGCCTAATTCCAATTCCTATGGGTAGTCTTAGTACATGAAAGGGTTTCTAATGATTAAATTATAGATTTAGAGTCTAATTAGAGAGAAAAAACTAAATTGTACCTATTGGGAGATGGATTCCCAATAAAATCTCTAAATGAGTGTCAAGAGCCTTCAACTTGTAGATCCTTGCTCCTCCTTGTAGATCCTTACTTTCTTCTTGTGGATCCTTGCTTTCTCCTTATTTTAATAGCCTTCAATGATGAATAGGGAAGGAATTGGAAAGAAATTTGGATAGGAATTGGTGTAGGGATGAAGGAATTTGGAAGAGAAAAATTCTAGATCTAGATTTGGAATAAAAAAATAAAGAGAAAGAGAGTCTCTCTCCACTCCCAATGTGGTCAGCCTCTACCCCCTCCTCCAAGCTACTATAAAATATCCACAATACCCCTTGGGGCTTGTCATGAAGGAATTAATTAAGGAGGGAAGGTTATAGTCTAATTGGTTTAACTAATTAATTTATCCTCCTAATAAATGGACTTATTATTGGGCTCAATTCTAACTAGAATAAAATGTTGGTTCATGGATCTAATCTAAACTAGTTAGGTCTACTAACACAAGTCCAAAATAAAATCTAAAATCTAACAATAAATAAATATCCAATAATACAATAAATAAATATCCAACATGCATAATATTTAATTAATTATAAAATGACTAAATATTATTTTCTAGAAATTATGGTAGTGACAATGATCACGCAGACAGTATAAGTTGTCAAGCATATTAGAGAGCGACTTCAGGTTATACAACATAGGCATCGATATTGGACAAATCAGCATCGTAGGCCTTTAGAGTTTTGTTTCGGCGACCACGTCTTCTTGAGATTTTGCCTAGCCGTGGAGTCATTAGATTTGGGGTTCGTGGGAAGCTTAGTCCGTGATACGTAAGTCTGTTCAATATTTTCGAGCGGGTAGGCGATATTTCTTATCATTTTGCCCTTTCACCTTTGCTACATGAGGTATACGATATATTTTATATGTCTCAGTTGCGTAGATATATTTCGGATCTGCATCATATCCTCGATCACTCTGAATTAGTCGTTGGTACCGACTTATCTTACAAGGAGAACCCATATCCATATTGGATCGAAGGGAGAAGGTACTCAAGAACCGGACTATTTTTCTTGTCCGGGTTGCTTGGGGCCATCACTCTCTATGGGAATCAACATGGGAGCGTGAGGACGACATTCGATCCCGGTACCCGCAAATATTCAATTCAGAAGGTATATTCTTTCTTACGTCTTCATATCTCGAATTTTATGA
Source organism: Iris macrosiphon (assembly GCA_036927795.1). Classification (NCBI taxonomy): domain Eukaryota; kingdom Viridiplantae; phylum Streptophyta; class Magnoliopsida; order Asparagales; family Iridaceae; genus Iris; species Iris macrosiphon. The sequence continues at coordinate 118,312,004 of JAYESA010000006.1, forward strand.
TCAGGTAATCACCTATGTGTTGTGATGATATTGCTTGCATGTGTAGTTGCTAGTAGATTTGTATCGTGCTTGTCCTGACTTCTCTAGCTATTGCTTGGATTCGAATTCCAAGAACAAAATTTTTCTAAGGTGGATAGAGATTTCACTCCCCGTTCCCGATATACGTATTTTGAATATATTTTTATTTTAGCATGGTTGCACATGCTAGGAGACTAGACCCATTCTTTGGTTTAATCTTGTTCATGGTTCATTTTGTGGGTTGGTTCAAGTCATGAGAACCCTTGGTTTAACCCTCAACCCTACCATATATAACCCTACATTTTCCTTCTCTCTCTTTATTACTTCATTTTCTTTCTCTCTCTTCTATTTTCTCTCCCATTTCCATAGGCAAGTATACCTTACATGAGAAATGGAGAAACCTTCCATATTATTGGTTTATTTTATTTTTTATATGTTTCTAAGCACTTTTAGAACTTAGAGTTTTCTGTTTTGATGGGTGATTTTGAGTAGATCTATATTTCTAACTTAGAGTTTTATGGATTTTATGAGTTTTCTTGGTTTTGATCTATTAAATATGTATTTTCAAAAACTAGTTTTTACTACATGATAGAGCTTTCAATTTCAAACATTTTAGCTTTTGGTTCACTTGATTTGGACTTAAAATAAGGATTTTATGGACAAAACAAAATTTTAGTTTTTTGGAGTTTTGTCATGGCCAACCTGCTATTTGGAGAAGATGAAGTCTTCATGCGGCCAGCAAGTTATGCGACTGAGAGTGCTATGCGACTGAGAGGGCTATGTGGCCTGAGCTTTCGCTGCATACTGACCAGCATGCGTCCATCTTGTTGGACGCATGACTGCCATCACACAAGTGTTCTGGAGCTAATCCTTCAACTCCTTGTGGTTTTACTCACTGAACAAATAAGAAATTTGCTAAGTCCAAAGAGCAATATGTGGCCAAGTGACATATGCGACAAGCAGAGCATGCGGCCATTTTTTCTTGGATGCATGACTCTGAAACCTTGGCACATCTTTCTATGATTTTGTTTTTTCTTTCTGACATACTTTATGGCTTGTCACATCAATCACTTTATGTCACTTCAGTGACACTTTATTCATTTGTCTGTCACTTCAATACTTGTCCCAAGGAGTAGACTTTAACCCTGAGCATGCGTCCCAGACTCCATATACGGCCAAGTGGTTCATGCGGCATGACTTCATATGCGACCAGGACTTTTCATGCATCCCTGACTTCATATGCGGCCAGGACTTGTCATGCGGCCCTGACTTCATATGCGACCTAGAGTCATATGTGGCCTGGACTTCCCATGCGGCCTAGAGACCCATGCGGCCTTACTTGTTTTTATTGAATATTTTCTATTCTTTTATGACCTAATTTATAATTGGTAATTAAACTTGAATACTGTATCCATGCTGATACCAATATTGCCTAATATTTGTCCATGATTTAATGTGCGTCGAGGTATGACACATCGTGTCACATGTTAAGTAATTATATTTGGGTTTTGCATCGAGAATGCCTCCAAATTCCTGAACGTATGATATTATAAATATATATTATTTTTCCAACACGGGCATAATAAGTGAGTCAACTACCAAAGCATGGCTAGGATATTAATTGTATGAATGTTGCATACACGCTTGGGTGAATATAGATTTTACTTCCATGGATTCGTATATAGCGTGACTGTACTTTATAAGACATCTTAAGGTAAATTTTTATGTGACCACGCCTTGAGATTTTGAGCACAACATAGGGCAAACTAGATAACTAAAAGTGGTAGTAATATTGGAGGGAACGGTATCCCAAGATCATGGTAGTAATATTATATGAATGTTATACATATTTTATTCATCTATTAGTTCGGTTGGCTCATGTTCGATACTAGCTTGATTTGAGGATACCTATTATGCATTATTTCTAAGATAACCTCAGACTCCACAGATAGCAATTCGTATAAGTGATTGGATGATATAAAGAAATTAGACTTGGTTATGATTGTATTATTCGATTAGTAGCCTAGGAAAATGGACTATCATAGTGTGATGGTTCAAGCCTTGTCCTTGTTTAGTTGTAGGGTTGGACCTTTGCGCTAGGATATGCCATGGACATAAGTTATGACACTGAACCTATATATTATTATATATTTCCCTTGGATTTTTGTTTCTTTATTTCGTGCTTCCTTTGTGGTACTTGCTATTTGGGGTCTAACCCCACTGAGTCTAACCCCACTGATTTTGTATGGTCAGATTTTGAGCCAGCACCTGAGGATCTAACGTACTTTACCCCAACTCATGGCGTGTACCAGGAATATGGTCGCAAAGGATAACGAGTGGGGGTTTTTTTCCTGCTCGTCATTGTACATTTACTTCTTTTTGGCGTTTAGCCACCGGCACATGTTAGCCGGCTCATCTGGACATTAGTCTTCTTACATGATTGAATTAAATCAGACTACAGCTGATCACTGTCATTTACTTTTGTTACTATTCTGGCTTCTTCTTTTGCACAGCTGGTCTCCAGAATATTTTGAGAAAGTGTTTGTGACGCATTTTTGCTTTATCATATATGCTCTATTCTTACTATTTCTTGTTTGAATAATTGAGACATAGAAGTTTTTGACCCTAGAAGACTTGATTGTAGCATGTACCCCTATTTTTTATACAACCGTGATCATCGTACGACGTATAGCACCTTGTATGGGGTAGTTGGCCATGTCTGTCTTGTATTTCGGTACTGGGTGTGACAAGTGGTCCAACTATGCCAACAGTTTCTATAATGGCAGGAACAAACCAACACTACTCTTTGCCAGGGAGTTAGAGTAGCGCTCGATAATAATGTACGTTATAATCTCAACTCGGCGTCCAACGTTAGTCGTTTGCGTCCAACTAAGTTCCTTGGCACGGAGGATGTTGTTTCAGCAGATTCTTGGCTCGAGGACTTCGAGGCCATCCTGGATACGACTAAGACCCCTAAGGACGAGAAGGTAGTAGTTGTAAAGCTATAGATAATAGATCTTGCTCGAGATTGATAGCACAAGAAATAGCGCTTCAGAAGCCCATTAATTGGAGGACATTCAAGGAGCACTTCCAGGAGAAGTATTTCCACACAACTATCAAATTCCAGCTCCTTCAGCAGTTCATCAACCTCCGTTGGCAGATAAGATCAGTCGAACAGTATGTGACCAAGTTTTGCCGACTTAGCCGATTTGCTCCTCATATGGTAGCTTCCGAGGAGGATCGAGTAAGGGAATTCGAGCAGGGTTTGTCTTTAGAGATTCAGCAGTTCATGGTGGGTCACAATTATGCTACCTATGATGTAGTACTCAGGGTTGCTAGATCCTAAGAACTTGCTGGCGAGAGATTAGTAGCAAGGACCGAAGGCCAGAAGAGGTCCCACTCATTCATGAGAGGCATCAGTATTCAGTCGTCACCTCTAGCACCAGCAGTCAAAGCTCCTCGTTCGCCTGTACTTTCAACTTCAACTATAACCTCAGTACAGACTACGAGGCAGTCAGTATCAGCAGGATGTAGCCACTGTGGAAAGCCAGAGAATACCAGAGATCAGTGTAGGAGGGCCAACGGCCAGTGTTTAAGATGTGGGGCATCTGACAACATGATTGGTTTATGCCCGCTTCTGTACCTGAGGCTTCTTCAGTTCGAAAGTTGCCAACTCTGCCCCAGGCAGCAATTGAAGACCTAAGGGACCAGTATTAGCAGTTCGACCACTAGCCCAGCGTCCTCTCCCTACGCAGACTCAGCAATTCCAGCAGCAACTTTAGACTCAGTTTGCGCAAGTCAATCAAGCCCATCAAGCAAGGCAAAACAAACAGCAAGTTAGGGCTGCAGTCCCTAGGCGTGCGCGTACAAAAGATTTTGGTATTTTAGAGCAGTTGTTAGCCGAAGGCGCTACGATTGAGGGTAAGATTTTTGAGTTTTTCTTAGTTTTTCTTATTCTTGGGTTCTTGTCAAACGGTCATGCATTCCGTTGGGCTAGAGTGCAATAGTCATCTCGATTCTTTCATCGAGCAGAGATGAGTTCTTCATCTTACTCATCTGCCTTCGTATCTCGTGGTACGTGATGTCCATCATGTAACCCGATTCTGAAGTTACATCCTGGATTAGAGTCATGATATCGATATAGTCATTGGTACCGACTTACCTCAAGGCTTGGCTCTTGTCCATTTTGTGAGTCAGCATAGGAAAGCGAGGATGAATTCTTATTTGACTGACTGAGGGGTATATGTATCCATATGCCTCAATTTTCTTATGTGTTGTTATGTGTAATTATTTACTTTTGCAGTTATCTCTTCTATTTTAGTCATTCTATGATGAATTCATTTTCTGATAAGTGACTTGTGATTTTTTGAGATAAAATACGCACAAAAGTCCTTCCCCTTTTACAAAAATACGCCAGAAGTCCATTTTGAGCTAAATTATGCAAAAAAGTCCATCTTTTATAAAAAATGCCAGAAGTTTATTTTGATCTAAAATACGTACAGAAGCCCTTTCCCTTTTACAAAATTACGCCAGAACCCATCTTTGAGACAAAAATACGTCCATAATTCATTCTTGACCCCAATTACACGAAAAAGATATCTTTTTGCCTGCTTTATGCATCATAAGTTGTGTTAGCTATTTTTTTTGATATTTCCTTTGATTATTCGATTCATTATTTTGGTTTAGTATTGGAGATTAGTTGGAAGTTGTATTTACTTTTATTGACATAGGTTTATGATCCACACGATATCGTATATTATTTGCGTATAATAAGCATATTGCATTTGGCATCGGGCAATCAAGTGTAAGCATTTCCCAATGTATCGCATGTCGCGGATACGATAAGTTTTCCAGTGATAACTTGTGAAAAGCTCGTACTCGTGACTCATCATTCTAGGAAGATTCTCGGGTGTCCACGACTCAAGAATTTGTAGTAAATCTTGAAATAATTAACAAGCTAAATTCACATAGATTATCAGAAGGGAAGAATATTCGCGCTACCCGGCTACCCCGAACCCCAAGGGCCCTATGAGGTATATGACAACCCTGCTAGGCAAAGGCTCCATGACCTATAAAGTTTGCGAGTGCTACGTCACTTACAAGACAAGTTTATGTTTACAAGACAAGTTATCATTTTAAATCAAGTTTATGGTTACCTAACATGTTCATTATTATGCCAAGTTATAAGTTATGTTTTGTTGTGATGTTCACTAACTCTTTAGACAAGCGTACCCTTATCCATACTAGTTGATTGCAGTATCGGTGGTAGTAATATTCTTAAAAATATATTTTTAGTAATTAAGGCATGTGACAACCCCAGTTTGTTAATTATAGAAAGTTATAGCCATGTTTTGCCGTGTAATAAATATTGTTTCATCTGTTAAGCTTGCCCATTTATTTATTCTTTTGACGCGTAGTTAGAATACAAATTTGTGCTCGGGTGAATGTCTGCAACCCCGGTCCTTGTTTGGTTTAAGAGTTTCAGTCCTGATCCAGAGTAGTTCCTATGCCCTCTTGTCGCTCGTCGCCATATCTTTCTTATAGTTTTCTGTTATCAGTTTTTCCAGTGATATTTTTGAGACAAGTATATTGGTATCATACAAGTCTCGACTTATATTTATTTATTTATTTATTTATATCTCTTCTATGCATAATATTGTAGTAGAATTTGCCCATCACCTTGAGCTCCTTTATGGTACTTGTTTCTTGGGGTTCTGATCCCACTAGTTTTGCTTGGCCAGATTTATTCGAGAAGAACCAGGATCCCCCGTATTTCTAGTAAGATGGCACGCACTCATAGGACTGCGGCCGAAGCTCGAGAGTGGGTTTTCTTCTTCCACCCCTCACTTTGATTACTTTATTTTTGTGATGTCAGCAAGGGGCAAAGTTAACTCCTTTTATTTTTGAGACTAAGGTCAACATGATATATATATTAGACCATGGTTGGTATATTTGATCATGTATAATTATACTCTACTAGTGCAACATTTTGTATTCACTAGTTTTATGATCATATATGACATATAATTTAGGATGCCTCTTACTTTCATGTATGATATACTCTTGTATTGTTGTTGATGGATTGACATACTAAGATTTGTCAGCCTTAGGACTGACATCATAACATGCTAGAGTCCTACCAATTTGTCTTCTTGACAGCCGTGAACTCCGTACAATATTTTCATACCTTGTACGGAGTAGCTGGCCAAGTCCGTCCTCGTATTTACCCAGTATTCTGGGAGCGGGGCGTATATAAAATAAAAGAGAAGGAACTACAATATCAGGTACAAGACAATGTAATCTTTGAACTGAATATAAAAACTACAACATACAATGTGTTTTGAAATACTAAATAGATATGTGATCATCTTGGGAGATTCAATGATTTATACTAAGAGAAACTAGCTCAACCAAATGTGAAGTGTATGATTAGTTAGTAGCCGATGATTTATACTACTTGCCAATAGTTCTTGATCACATATCTAGTTAGTAGTTTCCCGTCTTG
>JAYESA010000006.1:118323526-118326026 GCA_036927795.1 Iris macrosiphon
TTAGCCTTTGGTACCAGGTTTGTCCCCAGTTTTGGATTGAGACCTTGTATTGTATATAATTTTGGATATTGTTGTATTATTATTATTATTGTGGTTATTTTTAGCAGCAGTTGTTTAGACTTTGTAGTTGTTAGATTTATATGTTATCTTATCGTGCTTAGATTCGTGATTGAGTACTTGTGTTATCATTATTATATTGCTCCTCCGTTTGGAGTTGAGATCTTGACAGGTACCTATATATTGATTGCGTGAGATTGTTAGCTAGATAGTAGACCTAGACAGCGTTCTACCGCCGATACTGCGGCGTAGGCAGGACGTACCCACGACTCATGTCCGATTTTTCGGGTGCGGGTCGTGACACATTTTTGGTGGCGGCCCCATGCAGGTCTCGATTCGCAATTAGTACGATGTCATGGTAGTACAATAATTTAGTTGTACTGCTGCGAGCCTGCTCTAGGATATAAGATCTAGGATGAGAGTGTACTCAATCACGAATAGGAATAATTCCAATCTAATTATTCTGAAATTGCTTCCTTTTAAAATATTATTGTCCTCCTTTGATGATATCGTATCTTGTACCGTATTGACTTCTTTTGATCTGTGTTCAGGATGCCTCCGAAGACACGATCCCATCATACCGTCCCAGCAGTTGCTACCGAGAGGTCTGCTACCTCTCTTCCAGCTCGTATTCGGGCAGCTGCTACTGCTCCACTCACTACTCCTGCGGTTGAGGGAGCATCTGCTTCTCTCGGGGATCCTCCTCCACTTGTCGATCTGAGGACTACCCCAGTCGTTCTGATGGTACCTCTTCCACCATCTCCTGCACCAGTAGACGCCGCGTAGTTATTTGCGTTCTTCAGGGAGATGATGGACGTGCAACACCATCAAGTGGATATGATGAGGTTGGGCATTGAGAATGCCCACCAGGTGGCCATGACGGCAGTGGATAGGGTGGCACAAATCCAGCCACAAGCAGATCAGACTCAGCATCCGAGGCCAAAAAGCATCATTGACTTCCAGAGGATACGGCCCAAGGAGTTCCGGGGTACATAAGGGATCCTGTACGCGGATGACTGGATAGAGCAGATCGAGGGAATTTTTTGGCTGGCACAGATTCCAGACAGCATGCAGATAGAGGCAGCGGGCAGTCAGATGTTCGACCTTGCTTTAACGTGGTATCACACTGATACGAGGATCGCGGCACCAGGGCTTACTTGGGAGGCTTTTAAGAGGCTTTTTAAGAAGAAGTTTTTCCCAGATGTGGCACTCAGTGCTTTGGAGAGCCAGTTTGAGGCACTCGTCCAAGGAAGCATGATGGTGGACGAGTAAGCAGCGGAGTTCTACCGTCTGGGCAGATTCGTGGAGGGCTTGAGTGAGGCAGCAAAGGCGAGGAAGTCTTGCAAGGGCTTGGTCATGGTGGTCAAGTCTTTGACTAGCAGCGACCGCGAGTCGACTTTCAAGCAGATTGTAGGAGACGCTCAGAGGGCAGAGGATAACTTGGAGTTTAAGTCCAAGAGAGGCAGGGATGATTCAGGCAGTGCGAGTGGTAGTGCGGGACCGATTAAGCGTCCCTATGGACAGAAAGCAATGCAGCAGGGTCAGGATCAAAGGGTGCCCACTTGTGCCTACTGCAGGAAGGCAGGACACACTTGGGATGTTTGTAGGAGGAGGCTGAAGGTGTGTTTATTTTACGGATATGTTGCTCACCAGATGCGAGATTGTCCCACTGCACCTCCATTGGGTGGAGCACAGGATCGGAGAGTTAGAGCTAGGCCATCTGTGGCACAGCATCATGCCCCGCACCAGCAGAGGTAGATACCCCAGTAGGGCAGGGCTTATGCGTTGACGGTCGAGGAGGCCGATACTACGGGTGTCGGGTTAGCAGGTCTGTCTCTTTGTTCTTCTTTCCATCCTTTTCTATTCCTTGTGGTGTGCTTCATTAGTACCTGTTAGACTTTTCTTTTGTGCTGTGGTAGATAGTGTAGTGACCCTGATTAAGACTATGATAACATGACCAGTAGGACCATGATCTTGCATGTTGTTTAGTTAGAATTTTTTGACTATGATTGTTGGGGGGTTTGACCTAGAAGAAGTGCGATCTACTTTAAATTTCAAGGACAAAATTTTCTAAGGAGGATAGGCTTGTCACTACCCCATTTCCAGAGCAGGATATTTTTTTATTTTAATTTGGTTAATTGTGTATTTATCATAAATATTTGTATTAATATTTAATTAGATGGTTGTATTTATTTTTATTAGTTATTTTAGGGTTTTGGCTAGCCGGGACCCATGTCAGATCCTAGTGAACCCTTGTCAGACCTAACCAGCACCCTTGTTAGACTTATTTATTGGTGTAGATTAGTTATTTATATTTTTATTAGTTAGTTGGAGTGATTAGAAATTTATTAGAGTGTATTTGGAACCCCAAACCCAAATCCCAATTAGGATGACTTGTTTTGGAGGGCATTTTAGTCATTTCAACTAACCCTAACCCTAACCC
>JAYESA010000006.1:118331026-118436026 GCA_036927795.1 Iris macrosiphon
GTAATCACAAAGAACACAGAAACAGTCCTTATTACACACCCATGTATGCACCTCATTACTGAAATAAGCCTGCAACTTTATTCTACCTCTCTTTGCTGCATAAACTTACCTCAAAGGACCCACTATTACCAAGTAGGCAATCATACCATGCCACATGCAGATGGTAAGGCTGCACCCTCACTTATTGTGGTAAGTTGCATCACAACCTGTACTGAACTAAACCCAACTAGTTTCCTTGCTATTCACTTAAACCCTAGATCCCCACAAGCACTGTCACCTTCTTGTACCCAAATTTCTTCACACTATATAAACTATGGCATCTCACTCAAACTCCTATAGTACTCATACTACACCAACTCGATACCACATCACCCTCACTAAATCTCTAAAGGGAACCTGAGACCAATTTGGCCTACACAGACATCCTACCGCCCAATTCTCGAGGACCCATAGTTTTTATCTAACTTGCTGCACTTTCCATCTAATACTCACTACTGGCACATGAATATAACTCCTCTCAGACTAACACTAATACACATATAGGTATAGCACACCCACTAACAACTGATACACATACCCCCAACCCCTAATACATTGCTACTGGCTCCATTCATTCCCTACATATTATTTTGCTCAAGACTTCCTCTTTCCAATTCTTATCTGCTAGTAACACTACTGCTACTTGAATTTCTCATTCTAACACTGATACCCAAACATAAGCTAACATCAAATACTTTAGTACAAAAACTTTTGTACCTACACAAATGCAACACGCCTAACTCACACTTAACCTATTGGTACCAATACTTATCTATAACTTAACACCCAAACACCCAAGCCCCCACTGCTTGAACTTAGCTGAATCCGAGCCATATGCCTGCCACTCTTATACTCAGATTTTACACCAACTGTACCTATAACTGGCAACCACAATCACTCAACAACAACAAAATAAACATATATGACAACAATAACACGGCTGACAGCAATGTGCTGCTGTGCTTTCCCTAACTCAAGGTTCCAAAGCATCACCTTATACTCACAACTCATGAACCCAACACCAAATACACACTGATATTCAACCATCCTCACATACACATACCCGACCACCAATGCTACTGTTGCTACTATTGTTATTTCCTTCATTTATTCCAGTGGTCTAGAACAGACCGTCGCCCATTCAGACACAGCAATACCCAATGGCACACACATCTATACTTATATACACACACATCTACACACACAACACTAACACAGCTAGTGTAGCCAAATCACCAAACACTACTTGGGAACCCACAATATATCCCTGATACATACTTTACTAAAGTACCAAACCCCCCAATATTCAATAAATATTATATCTACATGTTAAATACATCATTATATCACTAAAGTAATTAGTTAAAAATGTAAATTAAGGAAAATTACACTAATAGAACAAAACCCCCAAATTTGAGGTACAAAATAATATTCCACAAGAAGAAATCATAGATCAATATAAATGAGGGTTTTCTAGCACCTAGATCTAGCCATAGAAAGAAAATTCCACTTATGGGAGGGTTCCTATAGGTTCAATGGGTGTTCTTAACCATAAATAGGGTAAAAAATAGAGTATTACCTAGGTTTTGAGTGACCTCCTTGAAGAACTTTGAATTTGGACACAAGAAAGATGAAGCGAACACGATCCTCGACACTTGGACTCCTCTTCAAGCTTTCTCTAGCAATGACAAGCTCCTTAGCCTCCTTATAAAATAAAAATAAGAGGGATAAGATTTAGGAATGGGTGGATTAGGGTTTTCTTCTCAATTTGGGGATAAAACTAATGAGAAAAATAAATGGAGCTATAATGAATAATAAAGGCTTATATAAGCTCCCTCTTAGGATTAGGGTTAGGTTTATGAATAGTTTGATATGAATCAAAATCTTCTCCCCATTTTTCATGAAGGGAATCTAATTTAACAAAAGGAAGGGATCTCTACAACTAAAAGGAATATTCCTTTCATGACACTAAACTTGATTAATTCTAATTGCTAAACTCATGACTAATAATAATTAGCACTAACTAACACTTGCAAATTCTAATTTGCTAGCCACTAACTATCACTAATATAATTATAGATAATCACTAGTATAAAATAATATATAAAAATATTAACAACATACAAAATTACCAAAATATCCCTATGGTGGAAAGTGGTAGTTACAATCCTACCCCCTTAGAAAAATTTTGTACTCAAAATTTAAAAATAGTTGTACCCCCTACTAGGTCAAACTCCCAATACAATATAAATCATGCAAGCATGTAATTTAAAGAAATCACTAAATATCATCTCATGCATGGTTATGACTTCTGTCTGTCATAATATTGCAATCTTTGTCAGGGTATACTACTAATTAAACTAACTATATAACACAAGCAACTATAAGGTACTAAGGAAGCAATCAAATCAATAGATGGAAACGAACAGAAAAAAAATATCTGCTAACCAATCACCTGTAGCGTCGGCCTCCTCGACCGTCATCGCAAATGTTCTGCCCTGCTGGGGTGGCTCCCTTTGCGGGTGCTAGGCAATCTATGGCGCCATAGGTGGGCTAACTTCACCTCTCTGCCCTTGGTCTGCACACTAGCTTGTATGATGAAGGGTTAAGAGACAATCCTTCAACAGATGCTCCATTGATCCATAATGCAAGCACGCTCCTAGCCTCTTCCTGCACATCTCCCAAGTATGCCCAGTCCTTCTGCAGTAGGTGCATTGAGGAGCCCGCTACACCTACCCCTCAGGCTGTTGTGGCATCTGTTGTACCGGAGCTTGAACTGGAGTACAAATTAACGCCTGAAACTGTTGCTAGTAAAATGCCCTCTGCTGCTTAAACTGGGGTCGCTTAGCTGGACCCACACTGCTGCTAGCTCTCCCCGATACATCTCTTCCCCTCTTAGACTTGAGCTCAAAGTCGTCCTCTGTAACCTGGGCATCCGCCAAAATCTTTTTGATTGTCGCAGTGCGGTGCCCCCTGGTGTGCGACTTGATTTCCATAATCAAACCCATCCTGAACTTCCTCGCTTTCACCAATGGGTTCTGCACCTCCGTGAATTTGCCCAATCTATAAAACTCTGTGGCGTACTCATCCACCGACAAACTTTCCTGGATAAGGTTCTAAAAGTGGCTCACCAGGGCACTCAGAGCCACATCTGAGAAAATAATTTCTTTGAAGATCTCTTTGAAAGCTCCCCAAGTCAATCCAGGTGCCGCAATCCTCGGATCTGTGCGAAACCATGTAAGGGCTATATCGAACATTTGACCACTGGCTGCCTTTATCTGTAAACTCTCTGTGATCTATGCTAATCTCAAGATCCACTCGATATTCTTTATCCAGTCGTCGGCGTACTTTATCCCCTTTGTGCCCTTGAAGTGCTGGGGCAACATCCTCTTAAAATCTATAATAGTGCCCAGCCTCAGCTGTTGCGGATCAGGCTGAGGTAGAATAATATGCGGCTAAGCAAGCGCTACTCTCTCCACGACTGTGAGTACTAACTGATGGGCATTCTCGATACCCTGCCTCATCGCGTCTGACTAGCGGTGCTGAGCCTCTGCCTGGGCCCTCTCAGCCTCCATCATCTCCCAAAAAAATACAAACATCTGCGTGGCATCGACTGGTGCTGGGGGTGGTGAAAGCTCCTCTGAAACAACTGGTACAACCCTCTAAACTGGTGGAGGAGCACTCCTAAAAAAGGCTGAGGACCCCACCTGGACCGGTGAGATAACCCTCTGAGCTGGAGGCAGAGAAGTAACCAACCTCACCGAAGTTGCTCCTGAACATTGCAACCTAGTCTTCGGCGGCATCCTGAAGACAGATCAAAACAAAAGAAGTCAATAAGGATACGATATCATCAAATGAAGACACCAATATTCAAAGAAACAAATATTCAGAATAAATAGGGAATTAGCAAAATCAGTAGATTGAAAGTTTTTCTAGTTGTGATTAAGTATTCTCTCTCTCATCCTAGTGTCCTATATCCTATATCCTATACCTATCACAGGTTCATAGTAGTACAACTAAACCATTGCACTACCATAATATCGCACTAATTGCGAAGCCTGACCTGCATGGGCTACCAGAAAAATGTGTCACGGTCCGTCCCAAATAATCGGACATGGGCCGTAGGTACGTCCAGCCTACGTCGCAGCATCAACTGTAGAACGTTGTCTAGGTCAACAATACTATCTAACATCTCACAGAATAAATATAATAAACCTGTCAAGATATCTCAACTCCAATTGAAGGACAATATGAAGGTATAATTATAATCGATACTCAATCATAATATAAAACTAAAGGGAGGTAAAGACACGATATGGAATAGAAGAAAGATTACCAAGTCATAATATAATACATACAAGACCAAAAGTCTAGCTACAACACAAATCTTAAACACATATATATATGCAAAATATAAACTGAGACATCTATAATATAATAATAGAAATAGCTAAGTCTCCTCAGTAGCTAGCACTAGATCGTCAGGCGGCTTGCCATCTTATGGCCCAAAAAAGTTGTAACACATCTCCTCTAACCACTTATTTGAAAAATATATCAGGTCAGGATTGGAGCAAAGTATAACCCAATAGCAGTTCCAATTAATTGACAATGACTGTAAAACAGTAAATAGTGGATGCTATATACGATAAGAAAATAATAAACTGATACAATGACAAATAGTAAAGAGAAACAGGTAATATAAGCAATAGGGTATAGCCAGTGCATATATGAAATAAAAGAGAATGAACTACAATATCATGTATAAGATAATATAATCTATGAATTGAATATGAAAACTTCAACATACAATGTATTTTGAAATACTAAATAGATATGTGATCGTCTTTGGAGATTCAATCATTTACAGTAAGGAAAAACTAGCTCAAGCATACGTAAAGTGTTTGATTAGTTAATAGCCGATAATTTATACTACTTGCTAATAGTTCTTGATCACATATCTAGCTAATACTTTTCTGCCCCGACTGATACAATGGATCCAACCATGACACGCTACTAGCCAATGTATCCAAAGTTAACCAATATTATCAAATGTTATCCAATACCAACGATGAGCAGTATTCGATATCATTGTAATTAGTCAAGGTAACATCTCATGACTGAAGATCCAATATCAATACCAATCTATGTACCATCATATCAAGAATCATAAGTAGCATTTCTAAATACTTGAATTATAGTAATAATCAAATAATAGAAACTATCAAAGAATGTACTCGCCTGAGGTCCAGAGCAATGAATACCAAATCAGTCTGAATTGGAGTCCAAGTGACCTATATATATGAGTCATCATGTTAAAAGGAGTTTCAGAATCATAAATAAGTCTAAAATAGGTTAAAACTATGTTTTTAGGTCAAGTCTAGACAAACTAGGTCCACACATTGATTCTAGGTTCAAACTACCTATTGAGTTGACTTTTAGAGTCAAACTAGTCAATACTAGTCAAAACTAGGTCGATACTAGGTTTCTAGGCTATACTAGCAAGTTTCTAGCATATATTATCTAATATATACTTATACTTATAACTTCTAGAAATACCCCATGTATTATGATATTTACCCTTTACCCTTATATACCAGTCATAAACTTGACACTAGATCCAAACTCGTATCTTGGTATCTCACATTACCTCATTCTACTGCCCATACCTTAACTATTGTTCACACCTTAACATTCTAGTACCCTCTTATATAACCTTGATTCTCTTAATACCTTCTACCAACTTGTCACTACCACATTTCCAGATTAGGACATTAGTGTAATTTCCCTATTTGATTTAATTATGTATTTAATTATTATTATGAGTTTATTAAATATTTAAGGAGGTGTTCTTGATGATAGGTTTTAGTTTAAACTCTAGAAACTATTAGGTCTAACCCTAATGGCTAAACCCTAATTTATGATCTAGCTTTAGAGAAACCCTAATTTTCCATGGTAGTTTTAGATCTCAAACCTTAGAAATGACTAAACCTTAGTTAATTAAATTCTTTATGACTTAACATGGAGGATTAACTTAACCCTTGCATTAGGAACCCTAAACCTAGCCTATATAATAAAGGGGAGCCTCCCTCAACCATTCCTTCATGAAGAAAGAAAACCAAACCCTAGCCTCCATTGAAACCATTCCCTCACCCCCAAATTCGGAATACAGCCCTAGGATTCCACCTTCCTCCTCCATCAAAGGGGAAACAAGGAGTTTGGACCAAGAAGACTTGGAGAAGGAGAACCTTCATTGGGAAACCATCTCCCAATAGGTAAACCCAAATTTTAATCCATTTAATTTCTATTTTCTGTTATGGTCGGCCATTAGGAACCCACCTTGATGTTAGATTTCGATTTATAGGGTTATACATGAAGACCTAGGAGAGATTTGCATTTTTGGCGACCTACGGGTGTTTTCCCCTAATTTCTGGAACCCAAACCCTAGGAATTTCGTGTAGTCTCGATTACCTCTCCTACGTGCAAGTTTAGATTTCGTTTTAGGGTTTTGATTTGGGTTTTTCATAAAGTTCTTAGTATGGATTCATTTTCTGCACACCAAGTATTTGGTGATATGTTTATTAGGTTTCACCTATCTATGTATTCTAATCTTGCATTATTTTTTGATGTATAAATATGTTTAAGCATACGTTGTAGATGTGTTATTTGTTTTGATCAAATCTGTACAGTCGGGTTTGGGGGCATTATGTGTAGAGCCGGGTTTGTATCAGTGAGTGTAGGTATACCAGTATCTGTGTGTGTTCTGTGTAGAGTCGTGTGCATCTGAGTTTAGGTTCTGTGAGTGTTAGGTGTCAGTAGAACTGTGGGTGTGGTAGTGTAGTTCCTTGGAGTATTGTGTGAGGGTGGATGAGAACTGTGTGTGCACAGTTGAGTGAACTGTGCAGTTTGGTATCAATGTTAGACTTTGTACTTGTTAGTATCAATGAGTGTATCTTAATTTTGGGTGTGGTTTAGTGTACAGTAGCTGGGTATGAGTGGCTCAAGTGTTTATGTGTCCAGGTAATGTTAGGATGTAGTTAAGGTACTATAAAACATAGGTAACCTGTGTGAAATGTTAGTGTGTGAGTGAACCTGGAAACCTATATGTATTAACTAGTGTGTGAGTATCCCAGAATTCAGTCGGGCAATAGCAGTGAGTTTATCTGTGTGAGCTGAGAGTGAGGGACCAGTGAGTGTGTGTGTGTGTGTACTTGCCTGTGTGTGTGAGTGAGCAGGAACTGTCACGACCCAATTCCGTAGAATCACTTGAGGCGTCCCCCGAATCGTGACCGCCGTGCGGGCCTGGGGTTGCGCCCGCACAAGGCTTTAATGATTTGCATAGCAAGCACATATTCAGAGTACGCAGATAAATTGAAACACAGATTTGAAACATAGAAAAGTTCTCTTTATTGATAATGAACATCTATTACAAACTCCTGAACGAGTCAGCTAATATGCCGAACGGCTTACAAAAGGGTTGACTCAAAATGAGATAGCAGTCATGTACATTACATCCTTTTATAAACTCAAAATGATAAAGACCTCCTGGCTGGAGGATAGCTTTGCCACGGAGCTGCATTTGTGTATGAAGAGTTGCAGCTCCTGTCTTCAAATGCTTCAGGGGGCGCGGTGAAGATGCGACAACAGTTGGACTGGATCGGGTAGACGACTTCGGCTCCTCGCTCGGTTCGCCTTGGTGCGGAGAACCTGTTTCAACGAGGGTCAGCATATCGAAACATGCTGGTGAAGGCGAGCTAGCCTGACTATACCAATCAACACGTTGTTTAGTGAAGCATGCATATTTTTGTGGATTTCTATCTTGCCTTAGTTCATTTACAAGTAAGCAGCATATAGAATTTACTAAAATGAACGTGCCACCGTTCGGTGGATTTTTACCTGACCGTCTGAATTACCTGCACAATACTTACCATGCCTTCCCTGCCACGAAGACACAAGTTAGTTTGCAACAGGTTTAAATATACAAGATGATCACTGGCTTGGTTGCCATAATAGACGATAGTCTTTGACGAGAATGGCGTGCAACGAAAGTACAAGGGGCATTGCAAGCCATTCCGCCAAGAACAAGAGACTAAACAATAGGTCTCGCCCGGACCGGATCGATGCCAGTGCCCCAGCATCGTCCGCAAGACCGTTACCCTATGCACAAGTTGTCCATGATCGAACAATATACAAGTAACAATCTGTAGTTAAGGCAACAAGAGTACAAGACAAGCGTTTGTACAAGACAAGCAATTCATGATCCATTTCCAAACGAACAAGCATGCAGTTAAGTATCCGTTCATGAAATTATTGACAAGCATATAAACCAAGTCTATTTTCTTTTATCTTGGTTTCTTTTTATTATTACTTGGTATCGTTTGATCGGGGCAAGGAAGAGTGCAGATTGATTAGCTGTGAAGCTTGGAAGCAGGACTAGCTAATCGGGTTGGTAGCCACTCACTTAGATTTTGGAAAGAAGAAGGAAAGAGGCGCTTCACGACTCCGCTCGCAAGCCGCCTACTGCTCGTTCACCTGCACACGAACAGCTCGATTAATACTTCTTCCTCTCTTTCCAATCTCGGAATAGAAGTGCAAGTCAATGAACGAAAATAATGAAAACCATCGAAACCGTTCAAGGAAAACAAGCAAATCCCAAAACCAACTCAAAGCACGAAAGCAACAAGCGACATCGAAAACTGAGGCAATAAAAGATAGCAGCGGAGAGGTCCCTCCTGACTCTGCCGCTAAGCCGATCCTTGGGGCGCAGTCCACTGAATATGGGAATCGATTCCGAAGAAACAAATCCATAACGAGGACGAGTTCTTAATTCAATCTATCCCGATCGAACGATACCGTCTTGTGTTTCTTAGCCGCGCTCTCCGCACCGGAAGAACGGGGCACTACATCCTACCCAACCAATTTGAAGTTTTGTCCGAAAACTTAAGAATATGACCTACCGTTAGGGATTATTGCGTTCGGGACGGCGATCATGACTCAAGGAACAATCACGAACAGAATGGTCTGAACCGCCACAGGCTAGGCATAAACCAAGTTTCAGGCGACATTTGTCGATTGCATGCCCCGTCTTTTTGCAGAAACTACAAGGCTTGTTTGCTTTCTGCTTTCCACCAATATTGTGATGCTTTGTAGCATTGTTTTCTCTCTCGTCGCTTTGGCGTTTGTGACTGGATGTATGCACAGCGCCGATAGAAATGTGAGGATAGAGTGGTTCGAGAGATAGGGTGTGATTCATGACTTCACGCATTGTACGATACTGATGAACGGCTACGTGCGAATGGATGGCAAGGCGTAGACCACCTTCAAACCTTCTAGCTCGACTCGCTACATCAGGTAAATAGGCCCTAGCAAATTTGGAGAGTCGGTTGAATTCGGCGGCGTACTCCTTAACTGTCATGCTGCCTTGCCGCAGTTGCACGAACTCGTTCTCCATCTGACGTTGTACTGGAGGGGGTACAAACTCCTCTTCGAACGCCGCACGAAAAGTCATCCACGAGATCGCCTTCTCTCCGTGATCAAATTGGAGAGATCGTCGATGCACGTCCCACCAATCGTGTGCGTTGAGGCGGAGCTGTAGTTGCGCGCAGGCGACGCACTTCTCTTCGGGGACCTCTAGCAGAGCGAAGTGATCTTCAAGTTTGGCCAACCAATCTAGAGCTACGATTGGGTCCTCAGTCCCGTTGAATGGGGTGTTGCAGACTTTCTTGAAGTGGCCAAAGTCGAAGGCAGTCACGTCCCTCGTCCTTGGTATTTGCGGCGTCTCTACTTCAAGCACGGGCTGTTCCACCGGAGTCGCTGGCGTTGCCACGGACTGGTTGGATGCCAAAGTCTAAATGATCTGCTGCAGGGTATCTACCTGCTTCTGTTGGACTGAGAATCGTGCTTCTATATTGCCTTGAAACTTGAGCTGACTCTCTTCCGCCCGCTTCTCGGCCCGTTCATAGCGAGCCTCGTCCCTTTGTTGGTTTGCCTCCAACATCTGCAACATTCGTTGGACGGGATCGATGCTTGGCACGGCTCGTTGGCTCTTTGAACTTTCCGAAGTATCCGAACTACTTTCTTGGCCTTGCGTTTCGTCCGGGGTTTGCGTTGCAGATTGCGCTGGAGCCATTCCTTCAAAAGAAGGTAAATTATATTAGGATCATAATATATTATGGACTTATTGCATGAACGTATCTTATTTTGGCCTAGCGAGTTCAAGAGTTCGCACAGGAATTTGATCGTTAAAGGAACTTTTCCAGCACGAAGTCAAAGGAACTTTGAATCTGTGCTCTGATACCACTATGTCACGACCCAATTCCGTAGAATCACTTGAGGCATCCCCCGAATCGTAACCGCCGTGCGGGCCTGGGGTTGCGCCCGTACAATGCTTTAATGATTTGCATAGCAAGCACATATTCAGAGTACGCAGATAAATTAAAACACAGATTTGAAACATAGAAAAGTTCTCTTTATTGATAATGAACATCTATTACAAACTCCTGAATGAGTCAGCTAATATGCCGAACGGCTTACAAAAGGGTTGACTCAAAATGAGATAGCAGTCCTGTACATTATATCCTTTTATAAACTCAAAATGATAAAGACCTCCTGGCTGGAGGATAGCTTTGCCACGGAGCTGCATTTGTGTATGAAGAGTTGCAGCTCCTGTCTTCAAATGCTTCAGGGGGCGCGGTGAAGATGCGCCAACAGTTGGACTGGATCGGGTAGACGACTTCGGCTCCTCGCTCGGTTCGCCTTGGTGCGGAGAACCTGTTTCAACGAGGGTCAGCATATCGAAACATGCTGGTGAAGGCGAGCTAGCCTGACTATACCAATCAACACGTTGTTTAGTGAAGCATGCATATTTTTATGGGTTTCTATCTTGCCTTAGTTCATTTACAAGTAAGCAGCATATAGAATTTACTGAAATGAACGTGCCACCGTTCGATGGATTTTTACCTGACCGTCTGAATTACCTGCATAATACTTACCATGCCTTCCCTGCCACGAAGACACAAGTTAGTTTGCAAGCCGCCTACTGCTCGTTCACCTGCACACGAACAGCTCGATTAATACTTCTTCCTCTCTTTCCAATCTCGGAATAGAAGTGCAAGTCAATGAACGAAAACAATGAAAACCATCAAAACCGTTCAAGGAAAACAAGCAAATCCCAAAACCAACTCAAAGCACGAAAGCAACAAGCGACATCGAAAACCGAGGCAATAAAAGATAGCAGCGGAGAGGTCCCTCCTGACTCTGCCGCTAAGCCGATCCTTGGGGTACAGTCCACTGAATATGGGAATCGATTCCGAAGAAACAAATCCATAACAAGGACGAGTTCTTAATTCAATCTATCCGGATCGAACGATACCGTCTTGTGTTTCTTAGCCGCGCTCTCCGCACCGGGAGAACGAGGCGCTACAGGAACTGTGCAGTTTGGTTTCATGTGTGTCTAGGTATTAGGAGTGTCTGTGTAAGCTAGTGTGTGTGTGTCTCAGTATTCCCAGAGTCAGAATGTCCAGGAACTGTGTGTGTGTGTGTTAACTGTGCAGAATATATCAGTGTGTGTAGGTCTGTGTAGGTATTCCTGTGTGTGTTCCTGTGTATTAATTAATGTCAAGTACCTGTGTGTAGTGAGAACCAGAGTGCGTATCAGGGAATGCATGTGTGTGTGTGTGTTTATCCTAGAACCCAGCATCTTGAGTATCAGTATGTGCCTAACTGAGAGTGTGAGAGAAACTTAACTGACTGTGTGTATCAGCATGTATGTGTCAGTGAGTTCCTAACTGTGTATTGATTAGTGTAAGTACCTAGTGTGTATGTATCCCAGTCAAGTGTGTGTGATCTGTGTATGAGTGTATCTGTGGGTGTGTACATGTCTGTATGTGAAACCAGTGTAAGTACATGTGTGTGGAACCAGTGTGAGTGTCTGTGTGTGAAACCAGTGTGAGTGCAGTGTAGGAATTTAGTTCCTGTGTGAGCAGTGTGTGCCTCAAGTTGTATTTCAGTAAGGGAGTTTAGTTATGAGTTAAGGGTTGCATTTGGAGCACTAGTTTAAGTAACAGTTAAATAGATTTAATAATACCTTAGAATCTATATAGGAGTTATATTTATACTAAATGCCTAGTATGTAAATATTGTTTAGTATTAACTTAAAGCCTAGAGTAACAAGGTTATCCTAGTGTAGACTGAGCCATGACCTAGAAGCCTCATATTTTAATTAACTAAACATGTTATTTCCTTTAAATTCAGTAATTGATATTTTATTCCACAAATAGGTCTTTGTGACTCCATTTTGGACATCGATCCTCACATATTCATCGGGACCACAGGCGAGTACATTCTCTGACAGTTTTCGCTTTTGTTGATTACTTCTATAAATCTAGTTGTAGTATATACTTGATTCTGACACTGTGGATACACGAGTTAGCACCCTAGATCCCTGTCATGAGGAGTCGTGATTGGAATCCATCGTGCTAGCTGGGGATGGGAAAACTATTAGTAGATTATGTGATCATATCCAAATTCTACATGCATCATAGCTCACCCCATATCTCACGTCGGGTGCGGCCTGACCATTTACATGCTTTATAGCTGTTATATATGATTAGCCTGACCATTACATGCATCATAGCTAACCATATGGTTAGCCCGACCTACAAGAATCATAGCTAATCATATGTAACCAGCCTGATCTCGTCCCAAGTCGATCACATAATAAACTGATATTTCAAACACTTAGCTAGATGTTTATTCTTTATTTCAGATTCACGTGTTCTAGCATTCACTGTATATTGTTCATTACTAGATGTTCTATTGCCTATTTTATTTCTCCAGTACTCTATATTTCCAGCATTTATTTCATCTTGTATTCCTTACACTATTTTATAGTTTTTTAACTTAAATGAAACTGCTGTTAGTGTTTGTGCTTCGCTCCAATCCTGACTGGATAACATTTTCAGAGGACCTGGAGGACTTTTGCCCCACCCATTACGGCCCAGGACTAGAGGAAGATTTTACTCCAGTATTCCCAGAGGAGTTGCCTATCCTAGAGGAGATCCTACCTGCCTGCACTTAGATTACTCTATTTTCCTGTATCATTGTATTAGACTGAGATTGAGTTGTATTATTATTATTTGTGACTTTTGAGGACATCTAGACTCAGGACTTGTGATATACTTATTTGTGTTTGGCTTATGATAGAACTCTTTATTCCCATTTCTCATCGTGCCAATTACTTTCATATAGCTTGTGATTGAGTATATTTATAGAACTGTGGATTCATATTATCATTGTCCTCTATACGGAGTTGAGACTATTGACAAGATATATATTATGTTTGAGACCTAGACAGCGTTCTACCGTCGATGCTACGGTGTAGGCTGGACGTACCCACGACTCATGCCCAAATTTCGGGTGCGGGTCGTGACACAACTAATACTTAAATCTTAATCCACCTAATATCCTCCTATCTAGGATACACATATCCTAGATATCTAGCTCATAACACATAAAAATTGATACTTCATAACCCATACTCCATACAATTTAACAACAACCCACTTCTCTACCTCCATACATATCTGCACTCAAACCCATCATCATATCACACCACAACTAAATCGACACCAACACTACACTGTACTTATGTAGTGTCCCACACTTACACCCTCACTCAATCCTATCTGATACACCTGATACGCAAGGAAACTTCATGCACAGACAACAAACACCCATGTCTAATACTTGTACTCCCATTCTACTACTCAGTTGTTGTTCTAGTAATCACAAACAATACAGAAACAGTCCTTATTACACACCAAGGTAAGCACCTCATTACAGAAATGAGCCTGTAGTCTTATTCCACCACTCTTTGCTGCATAGACTTACCTCAAAGGACCTACTGTTACCAGGTAGGCCTTCATACCATGCCACATGAAGATGGTAAGGCTGCACCCTCACTTGTTGTGGCAAGTTGCATCACAACCAGTACTTAACTAAACCCAACTAGTTCCCTTGCTATCCACTTAAACCCGAGATCCCACAAGCACTGTCACCCTCTTGTACCTAGATTTCTTTACGCTATATAAACTATGGCACCTCACTCAAACTTCTATGATACTCATACTACACCAACTCGACACCACATCACTCTCACTAAATCTTTGAAGGTAACCTGAGACCAATTTGGCCTATACAGACATCCCTACTACCTAATACCCGAGCTCCCATAGTTTCTATCTAACTTGCTACACATCCCCTGTAATACTCACTACCTGCACATGAATATAACTCCTCTCATACTAACATTAATAAATACACAGGTATAACACACCCACTAACAACTGATACACATACCCCCAACCCCTGATACATTGCTACTGGCTCCATTCATTCCCTGTATATTATTTTGCTCGAGACTTCCTTTTCCCAACTCAAATCTACTACTAACACTACTGCTACTTGAATTTCCCATTCTAACACTGATACCCAAACACAAGCTAAAATCCAATACTTTAGTGCAAAAACTTTTGTACCTACACAAATGCAATATGCTTAACTCACACTTAACCCATTGGTACCAATAAGTATCTCAAACTTTACATCCAAGCCACCACTTCTTGAACTTAGCTGAACCCGAGCCATATGCCTACCACTCTTATACTCAGATTTTATACCAACTGTACCCATAACTAGCAACCACAATCACTCAAAAATAACAAAATAGACAGATACAACAACAATAACACGGCTGACAGTAATATGTTGTTGTGCTCTCCCTAACTCAAGATTTCGAAGCATCCCCTCACACTCACAACTCATGATCCTAACACTACATACACATTGATATTCAACCATCCTCACATACACATACCTGACCACCAATGCTACTTCTGCTACTAATGTTATTCCCTTCATTGATTCTGGGTGGTCTAGAACAGACCTTCCCCTATTCAAACACAACAACACCCAATGACACAAACATCTACACTTATATACACACACATCTACACACACAACATTAACATAGGTAGTGTAGGTAAATCACCAAACACTACATGGGCACCCACAAGATATCCCTAATGCATACTCTACTAAAGTACCAAAAACCCTAATATTCAATAAACACTATATCTACATATTAAATACATCATTATATCACTAAAGTAATTAGTTAAAAATTTAAATTAGGGAGAATTACACTAATAGACCCAAAACCCCCAAATTTGAGGTACAAAATAATATTTTACAAGAAAAAAATCATATATGTATATAAATGAGGATTTTTAGCATCTAGATCTTGCCATAGAAAATAAATTCTACCTATGAGAGGGTTCATATAGGTCCAATGGGTGTTCTTAACCATAAATAGGATAGAAAATAGAGTATTACCTAGGTTTTGAGTGACCTCCTTGAAGAACTCCGAATTTGGACACAAGAAAGACGAAGCGGACACGATCTTCAATACTTGGACTCCTTTTCAAGCTTCCTCTAGCAATGACAAGCTCCTTAGCCTCCTTGGAAAATAAAAATGAGAGGGATGAGATTTGAGAATTGGTGGATTATGATTTTTTTCTCAATTTAGGGATGAACTAATGAGGAAAATAAATGGAGGCTATAATAAATAATAAAGGCTTATATAAGCTCCCTCTTAGGGTTAGGGTTAGGGTTAGGTTTATGAATAGTTTGATATAACTCAAAATCCTCTCCTCATTTGTCATGAAGAAAATCTACTTTAACTGAAGAAAGGGATCTCTACAACTAAAAGGAATATTCCTTTAATGACACTAAACTTAATTAATTCTAATTGCTAAAGTCATGACAAATAATAATTAGTACTAAATAACACTTGCAAATTCTAATTGGCTAGCTAATAATTATCACCAATATAATTATAGACAATCACTACTATAAAATAATATATAAAAAATTTAACAACATGCAAAAATATCAAAATATTCCTATGGTGGAAAGTGGTAGTTACAGGCGGTGGTAGCAATATTCTTAAAAATATATTTTTAGTAATTAAGGCTTGTGACAACCTTAGTTAGTTAATTGTAGCAAGTCATAGCTATGTTTGGCCGTACAATGAATGTTGTTTCATCTATTAAGCTTGACCTTTTATTCATTCTTTTGACGCGTGGTCAGAATATAAAGTTTTACTCGTGTGAATGTCTGCAACCCCGGTCCTTATTTGGTTTAAGGGTTCCAGTCCTGATCCAGAGTGGTTCCTATGCCTTTTTGTCGTTCGTCGCCATATCTTCCTAATAGTTTTCTATTATCAGTTCTTCCAGTGATATTTTTTTATCAGTTCTTCCAGTGATATTTTTGAAACAAGTACATTGGTACCGTACAAATCTTGACTTGCATTTATTTATTTATGTCTCTTCTGTGCATGATATTGTGGTAGATTTTTCCCATCACCTTGAGATCATTTATGGTACTTATTGCTTGGGGTTCTGACCCTACTAGTTTTGTTTGGCCTGATTTATCGGAGGAGAACCAGTATCTCCCGTATTTCCAGCAAGATGGCTCACACTCGTAGGACTGCGGCCGAAGCTCGCGAGTGGGTTTCCTTCTTCTACTCCTCGTTTTGATTACTTTATTTTTGTGGTGTCAGCAAGGGGCAGAGTTGGCTCCTTTTATTTTTGAGACTACGATCAACATGATGTATATATTAGACCATGGCTAGTATATTTGATCATGTATAATTATACTCTGCTAGTGTAGCATTTGTATTCACTAGCTTCATGATCATATGTTGTAATCTCCCTGATTTTCAAAAGAATTTTAATTTAGATTTTCTGGAATTTTCTTGGATTTTTCTGTAATTAAATACCAGTGTTTTAATTATTAAAAGATTTTTAATTGATAATAAATACTATTAAAATATTATGAAAATAATATTTTTATGGTATAAAATGAAAAACTAGACATAGGGTATTTTTCCGGGAATTTATTGGACCCCGGATGGATTTTTAAACACATAAAAACTATTATTATTAATTTACCTATTTATTAAATTAATTGATATTTATTTATTTTTTATAAGACCGGCCCAAACCCATTATCCCGGCCCAACCCACCAGCCTGGCCCAGCCCGCTCCCCACCGGATCGGGTCGGGTCCGACAGACCCGAACCCGATAGACCCGAACCCGAACCCTCTCTTCCCCTTCCCTGTGTGAACCGACGACCGCACGGCTGCCCCGCCGCTTGGTCTCCCCGCCGGGTGACCTGCCGACCGCCTCGCTCCCGTAACGCCCGCCGGAACCCCTTCCCCTCCCCCTAGCCGTCCGCCTCCTCCTCTCCCTCTCGCAGCCTATATAAACTCCTCTTCTCCGGCGAGAATCTGACTTCGGCTAACCCTCTCCTCCGGTCGCCTGAGAACCTTCCGCCACCTCCAGCTCCAGCTTCTCCTCACCGCCGACGACCTGCCCGGACTCGCCTCCCTCAACACCGCCCTATCCTCTCCTTCCTCCGACCTCTTCCCCTCCTTCTTCTTCCCAGATCCGTGCCGTCTCCGGCGAGCCTCAGACTCGACACAGGAGACTCGACACAGCCCAGCCTCCCCGGTCCGCTGCCAACCTCGCCATCCTCTCCGACGAGCCGTCCCAGCACCCCTCCAGCAAGGACTCGACACAGAGGACACGGACACGTAGCAGCGGACACAGGAACCCTAAACAGTAAACCCTAGTTTTGGACTCGTGTCCAGGACACAGGACACGAGGATTCGGTTTTCTGGAACCCACATCAGGTAATCATAACTTTTTGCTCGTAGCTCGGAATTCAATTCCGTAAATTGTATTGCGTAGCCTGTATGACCCTCTCGGTGCCCGAATAAACCGCTCGGGGCATCGCGTCCTGTGGTGATCGCACACCGCGATCCAAAAATAGAAAAAAACAGACCCTGATTCACCCCGGAATCGAGTACGCCCCGCCAAACGGGATGACTTGGTCACGTGCGGTCTTCACCGACACGTGAGCATCGTAGATACGGACGTGCGGGCTTTCGCAGAAGCTGATTCGAATGTGCGTGCATACCGGAATCAGTGCGTATCCGCGGACACCGCCCCGTATCCGAGTTTTCTGAATCTCGCTGTAACTTAGTGTAAACACGTCGGATCGAGACAAAACTTGCGCCATCGGACTCGTAGCAATACGCTGGTCCTGTGGGTCAAGTTTGGCTCGATTCTGAGAACGTTGACAAAATCGTGTGTCGTGGGCCCCACAGGCTCCACCCGACGGGCGATTTTGAGAACGGCTCATCGGAATCCAATTCTGGAAGTTCCGTTGGGTTCATATCATCGTTCCTGACCTGTTGACACTAAGTTGGACTGTTTTTGAGACCTTTGACCCTGACTCGGTTTTCGGTGCAAAGCGGCCCACATCTGGACCCCGCCTTGACCCGAAAATGACGTTTTTGCCCTTGTCTCCAAATTGGACTCAAGGACAGGCGTTCCTAGCTGATTGAAGTATTCTGGACCTGATGGTGATGTCTATTTCAGCAACCGGAGTACTGCTTGGAAATCCAGCTGAAGCCAGAGCAACATTTGGAACCGAAAATCCAGGCAAGTGTACATTGCCATTAAATGCAGTATTTAATTCATTTTGAATCTCTTGCTCTAATTTCTGTGACTGTGGTACTTGCCCTATCAAGTAAATTAAACCCAGGACACCTGACACAAAGCATGATACAGAATCTTCCTGATTATTCAAGGGGGTTTATATAAGATATAGATTTCATGATTTAAGCTTTAGAACTTAATAAATGACTGACTGCATTAGTTCTAATCTTGCGTAACATGAACATTGAGAACTGTGACGTGAGATTTCATTGGGTGGGGAGAGTATTACCATATCAAGGCTGATTATATTATATATATATCTGGTTATCTGGAAGTGTCCTAGTCTCTGACACAGAACTTTGGCACCTGTACTGGCCCTTCGAGAAAACACTGCTATGGTTTCTTGTCACTGATCCTGTAGTAGTCTCAGCCTGAGTATGATTAATAACTCTCACTTGCATGATCACTTAGCTAGTTTAATTATTTATCCAGATTTGTTTGATAGCAACATCGGCATGCCACTGTCTTAAACTTATTAAATTCTTGTGCTTCTCTTGTGTTTAACATTTTGTTGACTTGCATGCTCATTCACTGTATTATGGCTCGTATTCTTCTGTACCTTGTTACGTCCCGCTGAGGACCTAGTTTTGTTCTCCAGTTATAGCAGACGAGAGCTACCCTGAGGTGTACGGAACAGGGGCACTACTCGGAGCAGTACCTGAACCTGAGGACGAGGTGACCGCTAAGGACTTCTCCTGAACAACTGCTTCACCATGCTCAGTCATTAGTCTTTATTTTCCTGTTTCATTAAACTCTCTATTTCTTGTTTAATTGAACTCTTTATTTCCTGTCTTTGAGAACTTATGTAACAGACTTAATATCGGATTGTTCTCCGATTTTATTTACTTTGTCTGGTTGTAACTTAATATTTCTTTTGCTGAAGTTGATATCTTATATCTGTGGATGAGAATAGTAGACCCCGACTGATGTAATACAGCTTAAGTATGCCCGATGGATCCATTAAATTGGGTTTGTCCATCGGTGCATGCTGCTGGCCATAATCACGCATCCAGTCCCTCGGTATTTTGGGACTGGGGCGTGACATGGTTTTTGTGGTGGCCCATGCAGGTCAACGACTAAATTGTTCGGTTTCAACTTAGGGACCGAACAGGCCTGCAATAAAGAATAGGATCAGTTTTAGGATCTCATCCACTTGCTTGCAAACGTTCTTGATATCTGTATCGTATTCAAACAAATTTTTATTGCATCTTGCCTTGACTCCTGTGCGCCTCTTATAGTTTATTGTTGATGCAGAGTAATGGATTCACGAGAAAACGACGGAACTCCAGCAAGAACACCAATAGGTGCTGAAGCCAACTACGGAGAAGATGAAGTGACGCTATTGAGTGGAGATCCCTCTACTAACCGAAGCAGACAAGCAGATCCGCAATCTTCCCGATTTTGGCGTAATAATATTCCACCTCCGCCCCAGTTCACTCCTCAGATGCCTGTCTTCCCACCAGGCCAAGCAATGGACGGACAGCAGATGTTCCAGATGTTCTTCGCAATGATGCAAGCTCAGCAACAAGTCCAAACTGAAGCCCAACGTCGAGAAGCTGAGTACTTGAGGAACAGTCTAGTAAATGCACTAGAGCAGGCCAACTTACCAGCTAGACGGCAACCGACGGGCTCTATCACAGACTTTTGCCAACTAAAGCCCCGTACTTTCTCTGGCAAGGAAGGACCAACAGAAGTGCATGAATGGCTCACCAACATTCGGCATCAATTAGAAGCAGCTGAGCTTCCCCAAGATCGTTGGATGACTGCCGTCAGGATGCAATTGACGGACAATGCTCATCACTGGTGGCTATCCGAAGAGACCAGGCTCGGACCAGACCGAGTTACTTGGGAAGAGTTCTCCAGACTCTTCCAGGAGATGTACATACCTGCTATCGCTCGATCAGAACTGAGGGACAAGTTCAATCGCCTCACTCAGGAAGCTATGACGGTGGAAGAGTACAACGCCGAGTTCATTCGTCTGAGTCACTTCGCTCCTACCTTGATCCCGACAGAAGTAGAAAAGGCTGAGAAGTTTTTCGACGGACTCAACATCGAACTACAGAAACTGATTGGATCTGTCGCACCAACTTCGTACACGGACGTCCTTGCTGCAGCTAGACGCATGGAGCGCGTCACCAGGAGAGAAACCAGTCTGAAGAGGCCTTCCACATCAGTACCAGCCAGAGCAAACAATGGAGAAGCTGCCAAGAAACCTCATCTGCAACAAGCACCCCAGGGATCTGCATCCAAAGCCCTGACTCTTCCTACTTGTTATTACTGCGGCAGGATAGGCCATGTTGAAAAGGAGTGTAGACGTAAGCACGGACTGTGCTTAGGTTGCGGATCCAGACAGCATGCACTGAAGGACTGCCCTGATCGTAGGGAAGCACCAAGGGCGAACCAACAAGCTCTACCAGCACCAGGAGGACAACAACCAAGGCCACCCTTGGCACATCAAGCAGCACCCTACCAGCAAGTCCAGCAACATCAGCGAGCACCACCTCAAGGACGCGGCCAAGTTTTCGCGATGACTGTGGGAGACGCGCAGAACCAAGGAGTTGCTAATGCGAGTAAGTCTTTGTAGTTGTTTCGTTTTTAGCATTTCAGTAGTTCGTGCCTGCTGGTTCGTGACCCCAGACTTGACCTGATAACCTTGACCTGATAACCTTGACCTGATAACCTTAAAACCTGATAATTTTAACTTGCTAACAATTGATAACCTAGTTTTGAACTTGATAATAACCTAGAATTGTTAACCTAATAAGTTTTGAAAATATAACCTGGTTTTCTAAAACAGTAATTTTCTAAGATTTCCCACATTTGGGAAATTGCATAACTTCTATTGCATAGGGAAATGATTTTTCCTATGTGTTCAAGCTCTGAACCATGATTTTCTTTATTGTATTATGATTCGAATAAATTTTGCAACCGTGTCATCTCTGTTGACCGATTAATCTTTGATTGCGAGGACGCAATCCTCTTAAGGGGGGTATATTGTAATCCCCCTGATTTTCAAAAGAATTTTAATTTAGATTTTCTGGAATTTTCTTGGATTTTTCTGTAATTAAATACCAGTGTTTTAATTATTAAAGGATTTTTAATTGATAATAAATACTATTAAAATATTATGAAAATAATATTTTTATGGTGTAAAATGAAAAACTAGACATAGGGTATTTTTCCGGGAATTTATTGGACCCCGGATGGATTTTTAAACACATAAAAACTATTATTATTAATTTACCTATGTATTAAATTAATTGATATTTATTTATTTTTTATAAGACCGGCCCAAACCCATTATCCCGGCCCAACCCACCAGCCTGGCCCAGCCCGCTCCCCACCGGATCGGGTCGGGTCCGACAGACCCGAACCCGATAGACCCGATCCCGAACCCTCTCTTCCCCTTCCCTGTGTGAACCGACGACCGCACGGCTGCCCCGCCGCTTGGTCTACCCGCCGGGTGACCTGCCGACCGCCTCGCTCCCGTAACGCCCGCCGGAACCCCTTCCCCTCCCCCTAGCCGTCCGCCTCCTCCTCTCCCTCTCGCAGCCTATATAAACTCCTCTTCTCCGGCGAGAATCTGACTTCGGCTAACCCTCTCCTCCGGTCGCCTGAGAACCTTCCGCCACCTCCTGCTCCAGCTTCTCCTCACCGCCGACGACCTGCCCGGACTCGCCTCCCTCAACACCGCCCTATCCTCTCCTTCCTCCGACCTCTTCCCCTCCTTCTTCTTCCCAGATCCGTGCCGTCTCCGGCGAGCCTCAGACTCGACACAGGAGACTCGACACAGCCCAGCCTCCCCGGTCCGCCGCCAACCTCGCCATCCTCTCCGACGAGCCGTCCCAGCACCCCTCCAGCAAGGACTCGACACAGAGGACACGGACACGTAGCAGCGGACACAGGAACCCTAAACAGTAAACCCTAGTTTTGGACTCGTGTCCAGGACACAGGACACGAGGATTCGGTTTTCTGGAACCCACATCAGGTAATCATAACTTTTTGCTCGTAGCTCGGAATTTAATTCCGTAAATTGTATTGCGTAGCCTGTATGACCCTCTCGGTGACCGGACAAACCGCTCGGGGCATCGCGTCCTGTGGTGATCGCACACCGCGATCCAAAAACAGGAAAAAACAGACCCTGATTTACCCCGGAATCGAGTACGCCCCGCCAAACGGGACGACTTGGTCACGTGCGATCTTCACCGACACGTGAGCATCGTAGATACGGACGTGCGGGCTTTCGCAGAAGCTGATTCGGATGTGCGTGCACACCGGAATCAGTGCGTATCCGCGGACACCGCCCCGTATCCGAGTTTTCTGAATCTCGCTGTAACTTAGTGTAAACACGTCGGATCGAGACAAAACTTACGCCATCGGACTCGTAGCAATACGCTGGTCCTGTGGGTCAAGTTTGGCTCGATTCTGAGAACGTTGACAAAATCGTGTGTCGTGGGCCCCACAGGCTCCACCCGACGGGCGATTTTAAGAACGGCTCATCGGAATCCAATTCTGAAAGTTCCGTTGGGTTCGTATCATCGTTCATGACCTGTTGACACTAAGTTGGACTGTTTTTGAGACCTTTGACCCTGACTCGGTTTTTGGTGCAAAGCGGCCCACATTTGGACCCCGCCTTGACCCGAAAATGACGTTTTTGCCCTTGTCTCCAAATTGGACTCAAGGACAGGCATTCCTAGCTGATTGAAGTGTTCTGGACCTGATGGTGATGTCTATTTCAGCAACCGGAGTACTGCTTGGAAATCCAGCTGAAGCCAGAGCAACATTTGGAACCGAAAATCCAGGCAAGTGTACCTTGCCATTAAATGCAGTATTTAATTCATTTTGAATCTCTTGCTCTAATTTCTGTGACTGTGGTACTTGCCCTATCAAGTAAATTAAACCCAGGACACCTGACACAAAGCATGATACAGAATCTTCCTGATTATTCAAGGGGGTTTGTATAAGATATAGATTTTATGATTTAAGCTTTAGAACTTAATAAATGACTGACTGCATTAGTTCTAATCTTGCGTAACATGAACATTGAGAACTGTGATGTGAGATTTCATTGGGTGGGGAGAGTATTACCATATCAAGGCTGATTATATTATATATATATATATCTGGTTATCTGGAAGTGTCCTAGTCTCTGACACAGAGCTTTGGCACCTGTACTGGCCCTTCGAGAAAACACTGCTATGGTTTCTTGTCACTGATCCTGTAGTAGTCTCAGCCTGAGTATGATTAATAACTCTCACTTGCATGATCACTTAGCTAGTTTAATTATTTATCCAGATTTGTTTGATAGCAACATCGGCATGCCACTGTCTTAAACTTATTAAATTCTTGTGCTTCTCTTGTGTTTAACATTTTGTTGACTTGCATGCTCATTCACTGTATTATGGCTCGTATTCTTCTGTACCTTGTTACGTCCCGCTGAGGACCTGGTTTTGTTCTCCAGTTATAGCAGACGAGAGCTACCCTGAGGTGTACGGAACAGGGGCACTACTCAGAGCAGTACCTGAACCTGAGGACGAGGTGACCGCTAAGGACTTCTCCTGAACAACTGCTTCACCATGCTCAGTCATTAGTCTTTATTTTCCTGTTTCATTAAACTCTCTATTTCTTGTTTAATTGAACTCTTTATTTCCTGTCTTTGAGAACTTATGTAACAGACTTAATATCGGATTGTTCTCCGATTTTATTTACTTTGTCTGGTTGTAACTTAATATTTCTTTTGCTGAAGTTAATATCTTATATCTGTGGATGAGAATAGTAGACCCCGACTGATGTAATACAGCTTAAGTATGCCCGATGGATCCATTAAATTGGGTTTGTCCATCGGTGCATGCTGCTGGCCATAATCACGCATTCAGTCCCTCGGTATTTTGGGACTGGGGCGTGACATATGTGACATGTAATTTGGGATGCCACTTTACTTTCATGTTTGATATACTCTTGTATTATTGTTGATGTATTGAGATACTAGGATTTGTCTGCCTTAGGACTGACGTCATAGCATGCTAGAGTCCTACCTATTTTTCTTCTTGACAGTTGTGACTAGCGTACGATATTTTTGTACCTTGTACGGAGTAGATGGCCAAGTCAGTCCTCGTATTTACCTAGTATTCTGGGAGCGGGGCGTGACATACAATCAACAGGTTATTCTAGGACCAAGGAAACAAGTTTTGATAATTAGATCGCTTACATATTTATATGTCCATGTTCGTACGAGTCCAAAACTTAGACAATTGACCTCTAAGTATTTCTAGAGTTGTCGTGTGTTTGTCTCTAGTTAATATACAGTTATTTGGGTTAAGGGTTCAGTACGATACTACAACGTTTATGGTTCAAAATTAGGCTATCTCCCAAAATCCTTAGAATTTCGGACAGAGTCTCCTTTGTATTTCGAGATCCAAACACAGTAATATAACCGACATAAAGCAACTCTCCATTGAATTAACCTGGGTCAAAGCCCCTTCGGTGGAAAAAATCTATACCGGTCATACATAATTTATATGATAGATAGGAAATTTATAAAAGTACAAAACTACTTTGCACAAATTTTAGCAAGTATACCCTATGTTGCACAGAGCTTAATTCTCATCATATAAATCAAATACCATCATATTATATATGGTCGGAAATCTTATCGAATCCTCTATGTTTTTTGTTTAGATATAAATAAATTTTGACAATGTTTAATAGGTCAAAACTGGTCTACAAAATAATGTGTATAATATCCCAGATTTAAATTTCAGAATTCTACATCGGTAGTGCACGGACAGTAACTCCTATCGTATACCCCCAAACACTATCATATCATATATTGTTGGAAATTTTATCGAATGTCCAACGAAAAATGTTTAGACATATTTGGTTTTGACAAATTATAATAGATCAAATCTACCATAGAAGAAAACTGTGTAATGGAATTCTAGATTTTATTCCAAAATTCTACACCTTTGTTGCACGACTAATAACTCCTAATATATATACCCAAATATCATCATATTATATATGGTTGAAAAGCTTATCGAATTTTCTTCAAAACTCCTTTATACATATTTTGGTTTTGACAGGGTTTAATAAATCAAAACTAGCTCGCAAAATTACTGCGCAGTGGGAACGAATTCAGCACGCATAAACCTAATTTTATTTCATGTCCAAGTCTCCTATATGTATGTCACCTTCACAAATAATTTCTAGAATCATGTTCTAAACAACATATATTTAACTCAATATTAATCTAAATTATAAACTTTATTTTGAATAATAGGAATAAATCAAGAACTACAGGTAATATATATATATATATATATATATATATATATATATGCAAATAACGTCTAGCCTAATGATTAAGACCGATGCATATTACCCAGGAGGTTGCGGAATCGAGACTCCTGGGCGCCATTTAATTCCCCTTTGGGGGAAATAAGTGGTGAGTTAGTGATGGGTGTAGTGCAGGTGCGGTTCAAGTACGGTGCAGGTGGAGGTATGGGCCTACAGGCCGAGATGTGTAGGGCCTTCAGACCGGGATGTGGTAGGCCTTCGGGCTGAGTTTGTAGGCCTTCGGGACAGGAGTCTATAACACAATTACCTCTTCCATATATATATATATATATATATATATATATATATATATATATATATATATATATATATATATATATATATATTAACCTCCATATCCTTTACAAGATATTTTAAATAATTTGTCCAATAAAAAGGAACAACCCCCCCCCCGGGGGGGGCGCCGGCTATAAGGCTTCCAAAGGAAGCTAAAGCCTTAAGATGGTAAAATGAGTGTTTGGTAAATTTTTAGGTTAAATCAATTAGGGTTCTAATTAAACCTATTTATCTCCTAATCAAATTCAATTTTTCATACAAATAAACCATAATTCATGAATAACAAGGCACAACACTAATACTTCAATAAAAAAAATTAAAGATTTACGTAAAATAAATAATAATATTATATTAAAAATTTTGAGAATCTGAGAAATTATATTATTAAAATAATAAAATTATTCCCGTAAAGCTATTTTTTCGTAAAACTTGTATCTTTATATAATTAATAATAATAATAATAATAATAATAATAATAATAATAATAATAATAATAATAATAATAATAATAATAATAATAGATTTTGAAAACAGTTATGACACTCTACCTTACTTAGAAAAATTTCGTCATCGAAATTCGAATTATACTATTAGGAATATATCAAAAGGTAATTAGGCTTTAAAACAAACATTGAGTGCCAAATAGATAGGGATACTGTTTCTACATATCTTCTTCCCGTTCCCAGGTAGATTCACTTGGAGAATCTTTACCCCATGCCACTTGTACAAGTGATATGCTTTTGTTTTTTAGTATATTTTCTCTTCTATCCAAGATTTTTACTGTTTGTTGTTCTATTCAAAGTGTTGGGCCCACTGTTATCTCTGAATAGTCAAGTATATGATTTGGATTTGGTATATAAATTTGGAGTTGTGAGATATGAAATACATTGTGAATTCCTTCTAGTGTTGGAGGTAAGGCCAATCTTTATGATACCTCTCCAATTCTTTCAATTACATCAAATGGTCCAATATACCTTGGGCTTAATTTTTCTCGAGTTCTGAATCTGATTATTTCTCGAGATGGCAAAATTTTCAAGAATACATGATCGACAGGTTAAAATTCTAAAGATCTTTTATGTTTATCGGCCCACATCTTTTGCCTGTCTTGAGTTGCATGTCTTGAGATGCCTGAAGATGACCCATTATGGCTTTAATCTTGTTTATAGTTTGTATCACCATTTCTGGATCCAATAATTGGCGTTCACCTATATCACTCTAATATATAGGAGATCGACACTTCCATCCATACAAAGCTTCAAAGGGTGTCCTTTTTAATGCTGGCATGATAACTATTATTATAAAATAATTTAATTAGATGAAGATGATCATCCCATGATCCTCCAAAATTAAGAGTACATACTCTCAACATATCTTGGCGAGTTTGAATAGTTTTTTCTTATTGGCCATCTGTTTGAGGGTGATATGCTAAGCTAAACTTTAAACGTGTGCCAAGCCTTTCTTATAAGCTCCCCAAAAAATTTAAAGTAAGTAGAGTCTCTATCTGAAACGATGCTTGCAGGTACTCCATACTGACTAAAAATTTGTCTCTCACATATATATATATATATATATATATATATATATATATATATATATATATATATATATATATATATATATATCAGCTAATATTTTGGTTGATTGACCCATTCGAAATGGTAGAAATCGAGCAGATTTTGTAAGTTATCCACAATAACCCAAATAGCTTACGTTAACCTTCTGAGTCCTTGGAACTCCTGATACGAAGTCCATAGTAATATGATCTCATTTCCATTTTGGTATTGGTAAAGGCTGAAAAAGTCCTACAGTCCTCTGATATTCTATCTTTACTTGCTGACACACTAGACATTTTGATGCAAATCTTGCAATTTCTCTTTCCATACCATGCCACCAAAAAATTTGTTTGAGATATTTATACATTTTTGTACTCCTTAGATGAATAGAATATTAAGAATTATGTGCCTCTGACATAACTTATGTTCTTAGATCTCCTTTTGGTACACATAATCTGTTTTCAAACCTCAATGTCCCATCTGGATATTTCCTTTTGATTAAGATCTTATTAAAGGTTGGAGAATTAGTATTCTTGAAGATTTCTCCGACACGTGGCACCATTAGGTTTGGAAGGAGCGAAAAACTCAGTCCAAGATTTATTAGACCGTTTGGCATACAAGAGAGAATCGGAGAAGTGGCATACCGTCTGGCATTGCCACCCACTCTAGATGGGGTCCATAACGTATTACACATATCGCAACTGAGAAAATACGTGTCAGATCCAAGTCATATTTTGGATCATTCAGAGCTTGAAGTAGGCCCAAACTTGACTTACTAAGAGCAACCTGTGGGGATACTGGACCGAACGGAGAAAGTTCTAAGGAATCAAGTTATTCCCCTTGTTCGTATAGCTTGGAGGCATCATTCTCCCGGCGAATCCACCTGGGAGCGAGAAGACGAGATTAGGGAGCGCTACCCCTATCTTTTTGAACCTTGAGGTATATTTCAACTCTCGATCTTTCTTTTTGTGCCATTGTTAATTTAAAATTTCGAGGACAAAATTCTCTAAGAAGGGTAGTATGTCACTACCATGTCCTAATCTTTAGAAATATTTTAATTGAAGACCTAATCTAATTTAAATTCTAGCACTTAGTAGTATTAATACCTATCAACCATTTGCCCCTATTCTTTCTCCTGGAGTGCTCCCTATTTTTTCTCTCCACTCAACAGCACTCACAACACCTCCTCTCGATCACTCCCCCGTACAGTCCTCTCCTCCATCTATTTAAACCCATCTACTCCCATAACCACTCCACACACACCTCACTTCTTTCTCCACTCAACCTTCCATACTCCTAAGCTGGCCTCCTCCCTCGCTCGCAGACGCCAATCACCTCCTTCTCCACCGGCGGACCGGACCACTCCTACGACCGAAGTCAGCCCCGACCTGGCGAAGCCTTCTCCGCGTGCTCTGATTTACCGCTCGGCAACTGCCGAGACCACGTACGCCATCTCGAGTTGGACTCGACGCCTCGGACAACTCCTCCGGTGCTCCCTTGAACAACTGTCCTTCTCCTCTAGGTAAACAACTCTCCAATATCCATGTGTTCCCCACTTAGCTTAATAATAAGACCACCAACTTAAGGGTCAAAGAGATAAGAAACCAACAAATTATGATTGTTTTCCCCATATAATACCCAAAGCGTAAAACAACAACAGCTAGCTAACTATACTACTATTGATTGTAGACTATTATTATAAGTATTCTATTTTAATAAGAAAGTGTGTGGTGGTACCCATTTTGCCTCTCTGTGTCAACAAGATGCATATGAATTATTAGATTGAAAATAAACTCCATGTGATTAAGAAGTGTACTACAAAATAGGTTCTGGGAACAAATAAAGCACAACTTTTTAGCCATTTATAATCATTTATACTAGTAATTCATGAATAAACAAAGACAACCAAAAGTTATTTTTCTTTTACAACTCATGAGACTTCTATATATAAATATTTAGTTAGTATAACCACTAGTATAAGAAAATGGTAGTAAACAATAAACACTTGCATCCATTCTTAAGTAACCTACTGTACCTTTCTTTTTCCTATTAGTACGTAGTAGCTAACTAATGTCCATGAATAAGATAAATTGTACTAAAGGAATAATAAGAAAAAGAATTAGAAGGTTAATTATATATAAACCGTGCACCACAACTATTGTATATATATATATATATATATATATATATATATATATATATATATATATATATATACACGTACGTAGCCTAAATTTGGTCTATCCATCCAAACCTCTAATCCTGACAACAAGTCCACTTTTGGACTCACAAAGTTATTTCTAATCTAAAACCATTTAAGTTTTTACGTTTATCAAATTGTCTAACTAGGTTATTTCTTTTGTCTTCTTCTGGACCTATGTGCGGACTCCGAAATGTCTTAAAATTCGATCCTTGCCGAATCTCCAAATTTTGGACTATTCTATATCTTTTTGGACTAATCGGGCGATATTGGAAACCTTGGATGATATTATTCCTACAATTGGAATTTCTGTTTGGATATTAGTTTTGGGCACTATTCAGTATCGGCACGAACGTGACCATTACTTTGACTCTAAATTATTTTGAGGCAAGTACCTACACTTCAAGTTTATTATTTATATTATGATATTTAGTTTATTACTCTACTAGTATCATTAGATGATTACACTTAGTATTAGGATTTTGATTTTATGTCTTGATTTTCGTGTCGGGAGAGAGAATACTAGGAGGCATGTTGTTTACCCTTTCCACCATGTCATGACTGCTAGCTGTTGAGTACGCGACTGTACCATCAGCCTTATACTCGATTGTTCCTGACTGCTAGCCGTCTATGACGTGCCTTATTAGCCTTATAACCCCCTACATGCCAACTATGTATTCTAAATACACATTTTCACACACATAGTTTCTTTTGTCTTATTGCAGTTCTATTTTCTTGTCTCATTATATTCTTGTTTTACTTATATCCCTGATTTATAGTACTTGACACTTAGTTAATTTTACTTCTTATTATGTATAATCTTTTGTGATACTAAGTCAGTTTTCACTATTTATTTAGTTTAAGCCTTGTTGTGTATCGGTACTTTGCTCCTTTCCTGACTGGATCCGTTGACATATTAGGCGATGATGAGGACTATGCCCCTACCTTTTATGTCCCATATGACGTAGCAGATGATACTGTTAAGGAGCTTGTTCCTACTCAGAAGACTAATTTTGAGGAGTAGTTAGCCAGTTAGATAGTATTTTTTTCAGCATATTACTCGGGTTTGTCCCCGATTTATCAATTTTCCTGGTTCGTATTAAACTGTGGATTGGTGGATGTCATAAAATTATGTCATATGAAATCTTAGCATTCTTATTTCCTGCTATTATC
This sequence comes from Iris macrosiphon, assembly GCA_036927795.1. NCBI lineage: Eukaryota > Viridiplantae > Streptophyta > Magnoliopsida > Asparagales > Iridaceae > Iris > Iris macrosiphon. Next base: position 118,362,248 of record JAYESA010000006.1, read on the forward strand.
CTTGTCTATTTATTTACTGTGAATGAGCTAGATTTAAATTACATGTGAATATAAAGAAAAAAAAAGGGGTCTAGACAGCGTACTATCGCCGACACTACGGCGTAGGCTGGACGTACTCATGAACTCGTGCCTGAATATCTGGGTGTGGGTCATGACACATTTTTTTGGTGGCCCATGCAGGTCCAAATTCTCAAATAGTGTAATATCCAAGGACAGAGTATGAAATAAGATTAAGGATTTTAGGAACAGCTCATTCACAGAATAAGATCTTTTATTTCAAATCTTGACATCATTCCTTAGTAAAAATTCCTATCATCCTTGATTTCCAAGTAATTTATTCTAATCCTACTATCCCTTAACCTTTCAGAATGGTTCAGACAAGGAATACCGTAGGAGGCACATCCGAACCTGTCGAATAGACTATGCCTGAAACCCTTGCGCTCCCTCCTCCTCCAACTACTCTGACAGTTACTATGGATAGAGCGCAGCTACTCGGAGTATTCCAGGGACTTATAGAATCCCAGAGGGAACAGACCACCCTGCTACGAACAAGCCTTTCAGATGCTCTTCGATCCCAGGAGGCACCACAAAAGAGGCCTGGAAATGCCAAGGACTTCAAGAACCTTGGACCCATGGAATTCTATGGGACTGAAGGTATTCTCTATGCCGATGAATGGATAGAGAATGTGGAGCGACTCCTGAAAACTGCTCGAGTCCCTGATGATCTTAAGGTAGAATCTGCAAGACTGCAACTATTCGACATAGCTCGGACTTGGTTTAGAGATGAACCTCAGTTATCTGCTCCTGAGCTCACTTGGAAGGATTTCAAGAGACTGTTCAAGAAGAAGTTCTATCCCGAAGTGGCTCGAGAAGCTCTCGAAAGTCAATTCGAGAGGCTGGAATAAGGTAATCTTTCTGTTGACGAGTACACTGCTAAATTTAGCAGACTGAGCCACTTTGCAGAATATATGGTTCGTACCCCTGAAGATAGAGCCCGTAGATTTAAGAAGGGGTTGTCTCCTGATATTCGCCTTGCTGTCACCACTAGCCGAGCTCGTATATACGAAGAAATCTTGAGCATGGCACAAGGTGTTGAAAGAGACATGGGACCTAGACTAAAGCGGGAAAGAGATGTTGGAAGTATGGGACCCCACAAACGCCCATTCCAACAACAACTACAGTAGAGGGCCCCGCAACAAACCCAACGTCCTCTCCCTCGAGCCACAACACCCCAACAATAAACTCAAGGACAGAACCAACAATCTCCCACCTGTGGCTATTGTCCAAAACAAGGTCACACTTTACAAGTTGGTAGAAAGAGGCTAGGTGTCTGTCTATATTGCGGATCAGCAGCACATCAAATAAAGGACTGTCCTGCTGCTCAAGGACCCACAGCTGCACAAAAAGTTCCAGTTTAGGCCAGGCCCCCAGCAGCGCAGCAGAGAGGACCCCTACTCCCAACTCAGCAACAACACTTTGCTCAGTACCAACATCAGCAGCAGAGGGGTGCACCTCAACAAGGTCGTGCTTTTACAATGACTCTAGAGAAAGCTGAAGCCACGACAGATGTGATCACAGGTTCTGTACTTATAAATTTAGTACCAGCCATTACTTTATTTGATTCTGGAGTATCACATTCATTCATGTCCGTAGATTTTCTTATGAAGCATAGCTTAGTCACCGAAACTCTTAGGAATTGTTATAAGATCATTACCGATGGAGGAATTATCCCGGTTAGTGATGCATGTAATGTCACGCCCCAGTCCCAAAATACCGTGGGACTAGATACGTGGCAATGGCCAGCAGTACGCACCGATGGACAACCCAATTTAATGGATCCATCAGGGCATACTTAAGCTGTAAGACAAATCTACGACAATCATGGCACAACTAATATCATCCACACAAGATAAAAATATGATCCATAGAATAAATAAGGAATGTAAATCATCAGCTAGTCTCACAAAGTACTTCGGAGAATAACCCGATAAATGTCTAGTACAATGGTTCAACAGACCAGAATATAAAAGACTGAAATAAATAATAAAAGCTGAGCATGAACATGGATGCTCAAGAGAAGTCTTCAGCTAAGACCTCGTCCTCAGATGGTGGTACGGCTCCTGGATCGGCTCCTCCTGCTGCGGTCCCGTAAACCTCAGGGTAAACCTGGTCTGCAAAATCTGGGGACAAAATCCATATCCAGGTCCTCAGGGGACATAGCAAGGTACAGAAAATAATACAAGCCAGAATATAAACAGTGCAGCAAATAATGAGATAAGCAGGGTAAGTATGTAACATATGTATAAATGCAAGAGAGAATATCAATAGTACTCAGGTTGAACATCTACAAGCTTTGTGTAGGGGAGCCTGTAGCAGGGGTATCATGAGGTGGTCTAGCTCAGCGGGAGACTGAGTAGCCGACATAATAATATCAACCTGTAGCCTGTGAATCTATCCAGCAATAGATAGAACAATAATGGAATACTAAAATAACCAGCTAAGTAATATGCAAGATTAGAGCAGCACTAGAGCTCAGGCTGAAGCATACTACAAGCTCTGTGTAGGGGAGCCGGTAGCAGCAGTAATAATGAGTAATGGGCCAAGCTCGGGCTTCAGAGTCTTGGGCCTCACAGTAGTAGGGGTGTATATATATGATCAGCCTGTAGTCTGTGTGTCTCTCTCCACCCAATGTAACCACGCAAATCATGAACATAACGTCTCACGTCCATATCAGCGGAGTCATATCTAATGCACAAGTCATAATGTATATAGAATATAGAATCTAGGTCAAGTCCTGTATCCTATACAGAATCACCACGAATATCTCGGGAAGATCCTGTCTCATGATCAGTGTCCGGTGTCCTGGGTCAAAGTGTACTTGGTAAGACAAGTACGAGAAAATAAAGTGTCACGTATGTCCATATCTAGATGACATTACCCAACACTGCGTACGATGTTGGCACCCGACTGATAATCGGACGCTAAGTATGTCAAACGGTTCTAGGTTAAGCATGCACAGTAAATATATGAAGTAAGAAAAATAGGTAACAATACTGCAGAGATGGCAAGGTACACTTGCCTGATGTTTGAATATCAACTGTCGTCCTGGTATCGGTGGATCCGGTAGGTACTACTCCGAAAGCTGTAATAAATATCACCAACAGTCTCAAAAGATGTCAAATAGCTGGAATTGCCTGTCCTTCCGTCTAATTTGGACACAGGGGCAAAAAGGTCATTTTTGGGCCAAAGTGGGGTCCACGTGTGGCCCACTTTGCACCGAAAAGCGTGCCGAGGGTAACAGTCTCTAAATGGGACAAACTATGGGTCAAATAATTCTAAATGTCAATACGATCCCAATGATATGTCCAAATTTGGATTCCGATGAGCCGAACATAATTTGGTCCAAAAGTCAACTGTGGGGCCCACCAATTGGCGATCTGGTCAACCGTCTCAGAAATGCGTGAAAATTGGGTAACAGGACCAGCGTGTTACCATGAGTCCAGTGGCATAAGTTTCGTCACAATCTGACAAGCGTGCACAAAATACGCGCGAGTTCCATAAAAGTGGCGACACGGAACGTGTTCGCGGATACGGCCTGATTCCGGCGCGCACACGCGTCCAAATCAGTCCCCACAAATTTTCACGGGTCCAATTATGCTGCGTGCACCATTCGGTACACTTAGCACACGGCGGGGCGGTCCCGTTTGGCGGGGCGTGCTCCGATCTCCAACTTTTAGAAAACCGGAAAAAGTGGGTGCGCGCAGTTTTGTGACGAATACAATTTTGTCCACAGCAACTAATAGCACAAAGTTATTATACAAAAAATAAACTAGGTCATGTAATCTACAGGTATCAAAAAGAATCACCGAATTCGGATCTCTGTGGTGGGAGATACGAAATCGGCAATATGGGTGGTCATTCTGGAATTCTGCGATTGCAGAATTCTGTCTGCTCGTGCTGACTTGGGCGCTGTTTTTCACCTAGGGAAACACGTTATCCGAGGTTAACTATAAAACAATTATTGGAGAGGGTTAAGGGAAGATCATACCTATAAAAATGAAACAGCGTTTGGTCGAGCGAGTCGACGGGAAATCACGCCAGAGCGAAGGTGCCTCGAGTGGGAAACTGCAGTTCGCGATGTCGGCGTCGACGGGATGGTTGGATGGCTTCTCTGGCTGCGGTGACGGCTCTAGATGGGAAGAGAAAGTCTGGAGTTTCTAGGTTAGGGTTTTAGAAAGCTATTATATATATATACTATATATATTAGGAGAGAGAGGGGGTGGAAAGAGCGGATCCGCGGGCAAGGCCGCGTGAAGTGGGGCGGGTTTGGGTATGCCGCTGGTGCAAAATGGGTTTTGTAGCAACTTGCTAATTGAAGTGGGCGGGTCATGCTACGGCTGAAGGCTAGCAAGTTGGCTGAGGCAAATTGCTAGGGAATTAGCAAAGTTTTGCTAAGGAATGCAAAGCCCCTGAGAGCTTTAAGTATACTAAGCATATTATTAATATTATTAGTATGATTATTATTCTTATACTTATTTAATTCTTTTCTTTCTTTAAATATATATATATATATATTTGTATATATACATATATATATATTCACACATAAAAAAATTTATAGAATAGGGTATTGCACATCGTTAGGCTAGCAACTGCTCAAGGGGTCTCCTACATGGAATAAATTTCGAAAAATTCCTGATGGTCCCATAAGTCCTCTAAGTGCCCGAACACCTAACATAAAAATTATAAAAATCTATTTCTCCTATTTGGACCTAATTACTACAATTTAATTAATAATAAATAAATAAAAGGGTATATACGATTTTCTAGGAAGGGGGTTTTATATTCTACCCAACTTGTAAAAATTTCGTCCTCGAAATTAAAATTAAGCCACGATAGAATGCAAGGATGGTATAAGATATAAATTAACAATGTAAATTCATACCTTGGTCTGCGAATAGGTTCGGAAATCGCTTGCGCATGTCGTCCTCGCGCTCCCAAGTTGATTCTCCTGGCGCACCATGCCTCCATGCTACGCGAACCAAGGGAATAGACTGGTTCCTCAATACCTTCTCTCGACGATCAAGGATTCCCACGGGTTGCTCTTGGTATGACAAGCTCGGCCCAATAGTGATCTCTGAATGGTCGAGGACATGACTGCTGTCTGCCACATATCGCCTGAGCTGCGACACATGGAATACGTCATGTACTTCCTCCAGTGAAGGTGGTAGCGCAAGTCGATATGCCACCTCTCCAACTCTCTCGAGCACGTCAAATGGTCCAATATACCTTGGACTCAACTTGCCACGCCCTCCGAATCGGATGGTGCCTCTGGTCGGTGATATCCTCAAGAAGACGTGATCACCCTCTTTGAACTCCAAGGGTCGACGATAAAGGTCTGCCCACTGCTTCTGCCTGTCTTGAGCTGCTCGCAAGTGTCCCTGAATCTTCTTGACTGTCTCTACGGTGTTGACCACCAACTCGGGTCCCAGAATCTGACGTTCTCCCACGTCACTCCAACACACAGGAGACCTACATTTTCTCCCATACAATGCTTCAAACGGAGCCATCTGAATACTCGCTTGATAGCTATTGTTGTAAGAAAACTCTACAAGATGTAGGTGGTCCTCCCATGATCCTCCAAAGTCTAACATGCAAGCCCTCAATATGTCCTCCAAGGTCTGAATAGTACGCTCCGACTGCCCATCTGTCTGCGGGTGGTAAGATGTACTGAACTTCAGACGAGTACCAAGACTCTCTTGCATGCTCCTCCAAAAGTGCGATGTGAAGCGCGAATCTCTGTCCGATACAATGCTGACTGGTATGTCGTGCAATCTCATGATCTGCCTCATATATAAATCAGCTAAAGCTTCTGTAGACTGACCCACTCTAAAAGGTATAAAATGGGCTGACTTGGTGAGTCGGTCCACTATTATCCATACTGCATCTCTCCCACTTGGACTCTTGGGAAAACCCATGACGAAGTCCATAGTGATGTGCTCCCACTTCCACTCTGGAATCGGAAGTGGTTGCAATAATCCTGCTGTCCTCTGGTGCTCCGCCTTCACTTGTTGACATACTAGACATTTAGCTACAAAGCGAGCTATCTCTCTCTTCATTCCATGCCACCAGTAATACTGTCTCAAGTCCCGATACATCTTGGTTCCTCCTGGGTGAACAGAGTACATAGAGCTATGTGCTTCGGTCATTAACTCCTGTCTCAATTCTCTATTTGGAACATACAAGCGGTTTCCAAACCTCAATGTCCCATCTTCATGGATGCGAAGTCCTGTCTGCATGCCGGCTTCTTTCCTTTCTTTGAGTCTTCGGAATCTAGCATCGGTGGGCAATGCCTCTTTAATCTTCACTACGAGTGATGACTGAATCTCAAGATTAGCCATCAATCCATTCTGTCCCGGTAAGACGACCTCTATGTGTAGCTCCTGTAAATCTCTCAATAACTCGGGCTGCATCGTCAAGAAATAAGCCGTAGGCTTCCTGCTGAGTGCGTCTGCAACAACATTCGCCTTTCCCGGATGATACTGCAGTTCGATGTCAAAATCCACCATCAGTTCCAGCCAGCGTCTCTGTCTCATGTTAAGCTCCTTCTGAGTATACACATACTTCAGACTCTTGTGATCTGTAAAGATGTCTACTTTCTCCCCATAAAGGTAGTGCCTCCAAATCTTCAATGCAAAAATAACTGCTGCTAACTCCAGATCGTGTGTTGGGTAGTTCTTCTCGTGAACCTTCAGCTGTCTCGATGCATAAGCAATGACCTTGCCATGTTGCATCAAAACACATCCCAGTCCACTACCCGATGCATCACTGTAAACAATAAAACCTCCTGACCCTGAAGGAAGAGTCAAGACAGGTGCTGTTGTTAATCTTCTCTTCAGCTCTTCGAAGGCCTTCTGGCAGTCTTCTGTCCATATAAACTCCTGGTCCTTGCGTGTCAGCTTCGTCATCGGTTCTGCAATCCTCGAGAAATTCTCTACAAACCTTCGGTAATATCCCGCAAGTCCGAGAAAACTTCTCACCTCTGCAACTGATGTGGGTGTAGGCCAAGTCTCTATTGCCGTAACTTTCTCTGGATCCACTGAAAGTCCTTCTCCTGAGATGATGTGTCCCAAGAAAGGTACTTTGTCCATACAGAACTCACACTTACTAAGTTTAGCATATAATTTTTCCTGCCTCAAGGTCTCCAGCACGATTCTGAGATGCTCCTCGTGCTCTTCAGGGCTCTTGGAATATATGAGAATGTCATCTATGAACACCACCACGAATTTATCCAAGAACTGATGGAAGACTCTGTTCATTAAGCTCATAAACACTGCTGGCACATTGGTTAAACCAAACGGCATCACCAAGAACTCATAATGCCCATACTTCATCCTAAAAGCTGTCTTCGGGATGTCTTCCTTCCTTACTTTGATCTGATGATAGCCGGATCTAAGGTCAATCTTTGAGAATACCCTTGCACCACTCAATTGATCGAATAGATCATCAATGCGTGGTAGGGGATACCTGTTCTTGATGGTTACAGCATTCAGTGCCCTGTAATCAATGCACAATCGTACTGTTCCATCCTTCTTCGGCATAATTAATATGGGTGCTCCCCAAGGTGAAATACTGGGTCGAATGAAACCCTTCTCCAAAAGATCATCAACCTGTGCTTTCAACTCCACTAACTCCTTGGGTGCTAGCCGATAAACTGTTGAAGTGATTGGCTCTGCTCCTGGAGTTAAGTCTATTATGAATTCTATTTCCCGATCAGGCGGTAAACCTGGAAGATCATCGGAAAATACATCCACAAATTCTGATATGACTCTTGGATAACCTGTCTCCCCTTCTACAGATAGTACCCTAAGAGTAGGCTGAGCTCCTTGCTCTACTGCTCCTCGGAGAAACTCAAATTCTGGATGTCCAGGCGGTCTAAATATAACCCGCCCAAGTCGACAATCAAGAGTCGCATGGTACTGACTTAACCAGTCCATACCAAGTACGACATCATAATCCGGCATAAAAAATATCAGAAACTGCGCTCGCATCTCTCGGCCACAAACTACTACAGAACATGATCTACAGACGTCGCTAACCAGAATAATTCTGCCTCCCGTAAGAATTCTCTTTATTTTCGGAAGGGGTGCGATAGCTACTCTATAGGTGGCTACAAAGCTAGCTGCTATAAATGAATGCGATGCTCCAGAATCAAATAATGCCATAGCTGGTAATGAAGCTACTAAAATAGTACCTGCGATGACCTCGCCTGCTGTAGCCTCCTCCTCAACAGCTAATGTGAATGCCTGGCCTCGTCCTTGAGCTTGGCCTCGCTGCTGCTGAGCCTGCTGAAACAGAGCTGCCTGTGGTGCCAGGGGTGGTCTCTGCTGGTTCCCTCCTGGGGCTGGTGGTCTGACTCCACCAACTCCTGTCTGCGGTGCTCCTATTGCTGGGTAAACTGGTCGCGGTGCAGGCAAAGCTAATCTCGGTGCTCCCTCTCTGCGCTCGGTGCACTCTCTGGTCTGATGCTGGTTGGAACCGCAAGCTAAGCAGAGTCCCAACTTGCGTCTGCATTCTCTCTCAATATGACCTATCTTGCCGCAGTGATGACAAGTAGGGAGAGATATGGCTCTGTGTGCTGTCCTCTCAGGCATACTCCTCTGGGTTCGTTTTACTGCTTCCCCATGTCCTGTCCTCGATGGTGCTAATGTGATATGCCTCTTCAGGGTCGACTCCCTTCTGGTGACGCGCTCCATGCGTCGGGCTGCTGCGAGAACGTCGGTATAAGATGTAGGTGCGACTGAGCCAATCAATCTCTGAAGCTCGAACTTTAGTCCATAAAAGAACTTCTCAGCTTTCTCTTCCTCTGTCGAAATCAAGGTTGGGGCAAAGCGACTGAGGCGTATAAACTCCGCGTTGTATTCCTCCACTGTCATGCTGCCTTGGATAAGGCGGTGGAACTTGTCTCTGAGCTCTGATCGTGCAACTGTCGGAATGTACATTTCTTTGAAGAGTCTGGAGAACTCTTCCCAGGTGACTCGGTCCTGCCCGAGCCTCATCTCCTCTGCTAACCACCAGTGATGTGCATTCTTCGTTAACTGTATTCTGACTGCAGTCATCCACTTCTCTCTCGAAAGTTCTGCGGCTTCCAACTGATGCTGAATGTTTGTGAGCCATTCATGAACTTCTGTTGGTCCCTCTTTACCAGAAAAGGTATGAGGCTTGAGCTGACGGAAGTCGGTGATAGATCCCGTCGCCGATCGCCTCGCTGGTGGATTTGCCTGCTCCAATGCGGATACCAGGCTGGTTCTCAGATTCTCGGCCTCCTGACGTTGTGCTTCTTGCTGAATCTGTTGCTGTGCTTGCATCATAGCATACATCATCTGGAACATCTGTTGCCCGTTCATGGCTTGTCCTGGCGGGAAAGCTGGCATCTGGGGAATGAACTGTGGTGGAGGTGGGATGTCATCTCTCCGGAACCTTGGATTAGGCTGACCGGTTTGATCGCTCTGCGAGGCTTGTCCTCCATTCCCTGGGGTCACTCTGTCAATATAAGTAACCACAGCGTCGTGTGGCGTATCCAATAGAATCTCGTCTCCGTTCCTGGGATCCATTTCTCTGCAACCAAAAGATAAACTGTAAGAAGCTCATAGGAATCAATACAGGATGCAGTTCAAGTAACAATTTCGAGTTCGATATAGAGTTCAACAATGGGTTAAATAATGGATAAGATCCTAGAACTTATTCTATCCTTAGGGCAGGCTGGTTCGGTCCCTAAGTTGAAACCAAACAATTTAGTCGTAGACCTGCATGGGCCACCACAAAAACCATGTCACGCCCCAGTCCCAAAATACCGTGGGACTAGATACGTGGCAATGGCCAGCAGTACGCACCGATGGACAACCCAATTTAATGGATCCATCAGGGCATACTTAAGCTGTAAGACAAATCTACGACAATCATGGCACAACTAATCTCATCCACAGAAGATAAAAATATGATCCACAGAATAAATAAGAAATGTAAATCATCAGCTAGTCTCACAAAGTACTTCGGAGAATAACCCGATAAATGTCTAGTACAATGGTTCAACAGACCAGAATATAAAAGACTGAAATAAATAATAAAAGCTGAGCATGAACATGGATGCTCAAGAGAAGTCTTCAGCTAAGACCTCGTCCTCAGATGGTGGTACGGCTCCTGGATCGGCTCCTCCTGCTGTGGTCCCGTAAACCTTGGGGTAAACCTGGTCTGCAAAATCTGGGGACAAAATCCATATCCAGGTCCTCAGGGGACATAGCAAGGTACAAAAAATAATACAAGCCAAAATATAAACAGTGCAGCAAATAATGAGATAAGCAGGGTAAGTATATAACATCTGTATAAATACAAGAGAGAATATCAATAGTACTCAGGTTGAACATCTATAAGCTCTGTGTAGGGGAGCCTGTAGCAGGGGTATCATGAGGTGGTCTAGCTCAGCGGGAGACTGAGTAGCCGACATAATAATATCAACCTGTAGCCTGTGAATCTATCCAGCAATAGATGGAACAATAAGGGAATACTAAAATAACCAGCTAAATGATATGCAAGATGAGAGCAGCACTAGAGCTCAGGCTGAAGCATACTACAAGCTCTGTGTAGGGGAGCCGGTAGCAGCAGTAATAATGAGTAATGGGCCAAGCTCGGGCTTCAGAGTCTTGGGCCTCACAGTAGTAGGGGTGTATATATATGATCAGCCTGTAGTCTGTGTGTCTCTCCCCACCCAATGTAACCACACAAATCATGAACATAACATCTCACGTCCATGTCAGCGGAGTCATATCTAATGCACAAGTCATAATGTATATAGAATATAGAATCTAGGTCAAGTCATGTATCCTATACAGAATCACCACGAATATCTCGGGAAGATCCTGTCTCATGATCAGTGTCCGGTGTCCTGGGTCAAACTGTACTTGGTAAGACAAGTACGAGAAAATAAAGTGTCACGTATGTCCATATCTAAATGACATTACCCAACACCGCGTACGATGTTGGCACCCGACTGATAATCGGACGCTAAGTATGTCAAACGGTCCTAGGTTAAGCATGCACAGTAAATATATAAAGTAAGAAAAATAGGTAACAATACTGCAGAGATGGCAAGGTACACTTGCCTGATGTTTGAATATCAACTGTCATCCTGGTATCGGTGGATCCGGTAGGTACTACTCCGAAAGCTGTAATAAATATCACCAACAGTCTCAGAAGATGTCAAATAGCTGGAATTGCCTGTCCTTCCATCCAGTTTGGACACAGGGGCAAAAAGGTCATTTTTGGGCCAAAGTGGGGTCCACGTGTGGCCCACTTTGCACCGAAAAGCGTGCCGAGGGTAACAATCTCTAAATGGGACAAACTATGGGTCAAACAATTCTAAATGTCAATACGATCCCAATGGTATGTCCAAATTTGGATTCCGATGAGCCGAACATAATTTGGTCCAAAAGTCAACTGTGGGGCCCACCAATTGGCGATCTGGTCAACCGTCTCAGAAATGCGTGAAAATTGGGTCACAGGACCAGCGTGTTACCACGAGTCCAGTAGCGCAAGTTTCGTCACAATCTGACAAGCGTGCACAAAATACGCGTGAGTTCCACAAAAGTGGCGATACGGAACGTGTTCGCGGATACGGCCTGATTCCGGCGCGCACACGCGTCCAAATCAGTCCTCACGAATTTTCACGGGTCCGATTATGCTGCGTGCACCATTCGATACACTTGGCATATGGTGGGGCGGTCCCGTTTGGTGGGGCGCGCTCCGATCTCCAACTTTTAGAAAATCGGAAAAAGTGGGTGCGCGCAGTTTTGTGACGAATACAATTTTGTCCACAGCAACTAATAGCACAAAGTTATTATACAGAAAATAAACTAGGTCATGTAATCTATAGGTATCAAAAAGAATCACCGAATTCGGATCTCTGTGGTGGGAGATACGAAATCGGCAATATGGGTGGTCATTCTGGAATTCTGCGATTGCAGAATTCTGTCTGCTCGCGCTGACTTGGGCGCTGTTTTTCACCTAGGGGCACACATTATCTGAGGTTGACTATAAAACAAGTATTGGAGAGGGTTAAGGGTAGATCATACCTATGAAAACGGAACAGCGTTTGGTCGAGCGAATCGACGGGAAATCACGCCGGAGCGAAGGTACCTCGAGTGGGAAACTGCAGTTCGTGATGTCGGCGTCGACGGGATGGTTGGATGGCTTCTCTGGCTGCGGTGACGGCTCTAGATGGAAAGAGGAAGTCTGGAGTTTCTAGGTTAGGGTTTTAGAGAGCTATTATATATATATACTATATATATTAGGAGAGAGAGGGGGTGGAAAGAGCGGATCCGCGGGCAAGGCCGCGTGAAGTGGGGCGGGTTTGGGTATGCCGCTGGTGCAAAACGGGTTTTGTAGCAACTTGCTAATTGAAGTGGGCGGGTCATGCTACGGCTGAAGGCTAGCAAGTTGGCTGAGGCAAATTGCTAGGGAATTAGCAAAGTTTTGCTAAGGAATGCAAAGCCCCTGAGAGCTTTAAGTATACTAAGCATATTATTAATATTATTAGTATGATTATTATTCTTATACTTATTTAATTCTTTTCTTTCTTTAAATATATATATATACATATATATATATTTGTATATATACATATATATATATATATATTCACACATAAGAAAATTTATAGAATAGGGTATTGCACATCGTTAGGCTAGCAACTGCTCAAGGGGTCTCCTACATGGAATAAATTCCGAAAAATTCCTGATGGTCCCATAAGTCCTCTAAGTGCCCGAACACCTAACATAAAAATTATAAAAATCTATTTCTCTTATTTGGACCTAATTACTATAATTTAATTAATAATAAATAAATAAAAGGGTATATACGATTTTCTAGGAAGGGGGTTTTACATGTAACAATTGTCCTATCACACTATGTGGGAGAGAATTATATGCTAGGCTACTCGTAATGCCAATTCTCAGTTTCGACATTATTCTGGGTATGGATTGGTTGAGTCAGCATCATGCCACTATAGATTGTCACAGGGGTAGCGTAATCTTTAGGCCCCCTGACAAGCCAGAATTTGAATTCACTAGAGGTTCTAGAGAATTGGGTAGTAACCAAATTTGTGGAGCCCTAGTACCAGAAGAATTGCCACTACCTATCATTTCTGAATATCATGATGTCTTCCCTGAGGATCTTCCACGATTACCCCCAGACCGAGAAGTTGAATTCTCTATTGACTTAGTGCCAGGAGCAGCTCCAGTATCTCAAAATTCATATAGAATCCACAAGAAAGAGATAGTAGAATTAAATGAGCAGATAAAAGAGTTAGAAGACAAATGCTTCATTAGGTCTAGCGTTTCGCCCTGGGGAGCTCCAGTATTATTTATTCCAAAGAAGGATGGAACATCTCGAATGTATATTGACTATAGGTCTTTGAATGCTTTAACAATCAAGAATAAATATCCCCTACCAAGGATAGATGATTTATTTGATCAATTAAGTGGAGCTCGGGTATTTTCGAAGATTGACTTGAGGTCTGGTTACCATCAAGTAAGGGTGAGGAAGGAAGACATCCCTAAAACTGCTTTCAATACCCGGAATGGACACTACGAATTCTTAGTGATGCCGTTCGGGTTAACTAATGCTCCAGCAGTATTTATGAATTTAATGAACAGAGTCTTCCAATAATATTTAGACAAATTTGTGGTAGTTTTTATTGATGATATTTTGATTTATTCCAAGACTCCAGAAGAACATGAAGAACACTTGAGGCTAGTATTGGAGACATTAAGGAAGGAAAAACTTTATGGAAAACTATCTAAATGTGCATTCTTCCTAGACAAAGTAGAATTTTTGGGACATGTTGTAACTGGAGATAGCATAGCAGTAGATCCTAAGAAGGTAGCAGCAGTAGAATCATGGCCCACTCCAGACTCTGTAGCAGAAATTAGAAGTTTCCTGGGACTAGTTGGCTATTATCGGAAGTTTGTGAAGGAATTTTCTAGAATTGCTGAACCAATAACAAAATTAACAAGGAAGAATAAAGAATTTATATGGACTGATGAATGTCAATATGCTTTTGAAGAATTAAAAAAAGGCTGACTACTACCCCTATTCTAACCTTACCATTTGGAACCGGAGGATTCGCTATATACAGTGATGCTTCTAGAAAAGGTCTAGGTTGTGTATTGGAGCAGAACAAAAGAGTAATAGCATATGCTTATAGACAGCTTCGACCTCATGAAAAGAACTATCCAACTCATGACTTAGAATTAGCAGCTGTTATCTTTCCTCTTAAGCTATGGAAGCATTATCTTTATGGAGAAAGGGTAGAAATCTTTACAGATCACAAAAGTTTAAAATATGTCTTTACTCAAAAAGAGCTGAACATAAGGCAAAGAAGGTGGCTGGAGTTAATGAAAGATTTTGACATCACCCTTCAATATCATCCGGGGAAGGCCAATGTAGTTGCTGATGCTCTAAGCAGATATCCTATGGCAATGTACTTGACGATGGACCGACACTTGCTTGAGGACTTGGAAAATTTGGGAATTGAGGTAATTATTCCAGGAATAGAAGGTCAAATGATGAATTTTAGGATCCAATCTACCTTAATGGATAAGATTAAGGAGACTCAGTTTTAATACGAAGGCTTACGAAGCGTTTGAGACCAAGTGCAAGCTGGATTATTGGAGGAATTCAAAATTTATGAAGATGGATCACTAAGACATGGAGATAGATTATGTGTACCTCAAGGAGATATAAGAGAAGAAATTATGCAAGAGGCACACATATCACAATACTCTATACATCCAGGAGCCAACAAAATGTACAAAGACCTAAGGATGCATGTTTGGTGGTATGGCATGAAAAGAGAAGTAGCCAAGTTCGTATCTCGTTGCTTAGTGTGCCAACAAGTCAAGGCTGAAAGACAAAGACCTGGGGGATTGCTTCAACCACTACCCATTCCAGAGTAGAAGTGGGAACATATTACTATGGATTTTGTTTCTGGGCTTCCAAGGACACCTAGTGGGAAGGATGCAATTTGGGTGATAGTGGATAGGCTGACCAAGTCTGCACATTTTCTACCCTTCAAAGTAGGGTATCTACAGAAAAGTTGGCAGATATATATATTTGTCATATTGTTAAATTGTATGGAGTTCCAGTAAGTATTATCTTCGACCGAGATTCGAGATTTACCTCTCACTTCTAGAGGAGCTTACAAGCTAGATTGGGGACTCAACTCAAATTCAGTACAGCTTATCATCCCCAAATGATGGACAATCAGAACGTACCATTCAGACACTTAAATATATGCTTCGTACATGTGTTCTGGATTTTGGAGGATCGTGGGAAGATTATCTACATCTTGTGGAGTTCTCTTATAATAACAGTTACCAAGCAAGTATTGAAATGACTCCATTTGAGGCTTTATATGGACGAAGATGTCGTACCCCACTATCATGGGATGATGTAGGAGAAAGAGCTTTACTGGGACCAGAGATGGTGGTTGATTCAACCGAGAAGGTGAAACAAATAAGGGAAAGACTTCGTGTGGCTTAAGACAGGCAACGGCATTGGGCCAATAGCCATCGAAGACTATTGGAATTTGAGGTAATCAATTTATGAAATTCAAGTTAATTTAAAATTATGATTATAGAACTAAGACTTGATTATGATCTTATTAAAGGTTGGAGAATTAGTATTCTTGAAGATTTCTCCGACACGTGGCACCATTAGGTTCGGAAGGAGCAAAAAACTCAGTCCAAGATTTATTGGACCGTTTGGGATACAAGAGAGAATCGGAGAAGTGGCATACCGTCTGGCATTGCCACCCACTCTAGATGGGGTCTATAACGTATTCCACGTATCGCAACTGAGAAAATGCGTGTTAGATCCAAGTCATATTTTGGATCATTCAGAGCTCGAAGTAGGCCCAAGCTTGACTTACTAAGAGCAACCTGTGGGGATACTGGACCGAACGGAAAAAGTTCTAAGGAATCAAGTTATTCCCCTTGTTCGTATAGCTTGGAGGCATCATTCTCCCGACGAATCCACCTGGGAGCGAGAAGACGAGATTATGGAGCATTACCCCTATCTTTTTGAATCTTGAGGTATATTCCAACTCTCGATCTTTCTTTTCGTGCCATTGTTAATTTTAAATTTTGAGGAAGAAATTTTCTAAGAAGGGAAGTATGTCACTGCCATGTCCTGATCTTTAGAAATATTTTAATCGAAGACTAAATCTAATTTAAATTTTAGCACTTAGTAGTATTAATACCAATCAACCATTTGCCCCTATTCTTTCTCCTGGAGTGCTCCCTATTTTCCTCTCCACTCAATAGCACTCACCACACCTCCTCTCCATCACTCTCCCGTACAGTCCTCTTCTCCATCTATTTAAACCCATCTACTCCCATAACCACTCCATACACACCTCACTTCTTTCTCAACTCAACCTCCCATACTCCTAAGCCGGCCTGTCACTACCACATTTTCAGATAAGGGCATTTGGGTAATTTCACTAATTGGAATAATTATGCTTTTATTTAATCTGCTGAGTTTTTAACAATTAATTATATGTTGCTATTTATGTTGGTTTTAGTTTAAACCCTAGAAACCCATTAGGTCTAACCCTAATAAGTAAACCCTAACTTGTAATCTAGCTTTTAGTGAAACCCTAGTTGACACTTAGTCTTAGGTTTAAAACTCTAGAATGACTAAACCCTAATTAATTCTTAGTCCTAGATGATTTAACCTGAAGGGTTAAATTAAACCCTTGTATTGAAACCCTAAACCTAACCCTATATAATGAAGGGAAGCCTCCCTCAAGCCTCTTCCTTTATGAAGAAAGCCTAAACCTAGCCTCCATTAGAAAAACTAATCCCTCCCCATAAATTTCAGGAATTTAAAACCCTAGAAATTCATTTTCTCCTCCATCAAAAGGAAATCAAGGAGCTTGGACCAAGAAGACTTGAAGAAGGAGGACCTACATTGGGAAACCATCTCCCAATAGGTGAGCATCCAATTTTTAACCCATTTAATTCTGTTTTCTATTTGTGTTTGGCCATTAGGAGCCCACCAAATTGTTTAGATCTCGATTTTAGGGTTTCTACATGGAAACCTAGGTGAAACTAGGGTTTGTGTTCAATAGGTTATTTTTTCCCCCAATTTCAGAAACCCTAATCCTAGGGGTTTGCATGTAGACACGATTACATCTCCAACGTGTAGTTTAGATCTCGATTCTTAGGGTTTTGGTTAAGGATTCGTGGGTTCTTATGTAAATTCGATTTTCTGCACTTCTTGTGTTTGATGAAATTATTATTAGGGGTTCACCTATCTAGTATACTCTAATTACTGCATGTTTAGATATACCAGTCTATATACGTAGATATCCTTGCATCGTGTAAATAGGTTGTGTACATTTTTGGGGTTCTGTGCACAATCGGGATTGAAACTGTGCTGTGTATTTGGGGAATTTTACTGTGCAGTCAGTATTAGGGGTATTCTGTGTAGAGTTGGGTTTAAGCAGTGAGTTAGGGTTATGTATTGAGTGTTGTGTGTATACCTGTGTGATAGTGTGTGACTGTAAATTGGTAACTGTGAGAGATTGAAAGATGAGAGTGTGTCCTAGAGTAGCAGTTGCACAACACTAGGTTGATGTGTTAAGGTTGCAGCAGCACCAGTGCTTAAGAGCACTGCAATGCCTTGCATTTGTTGGTGGTTTTTGGTTGTGTTACAACCGGTGTGTGTCAGTTTTTGGGAACTTGCTTCTCGGGCAGTAGCAGAGTTGGGGTATGTTTGCACAAGTTTAAAGGGGGCTCGAGTCTAGGAACTGCAGTGCAGTTCACTGCACTTGCAGTAAGAATTATTGTTTATATAGTATACTGTGTATAAGGATTGGAAGGGAGTTCAATAGGTTGGTCAAGGGGGGGTTTTGTGCTCAAGTTCTCTGATACTTGAGAGTATCCGAATGTTGAGGAAATGGCAGCAAGTTGGAGTTCGAGAGTAGAGCAGTGGGATAGGTGATCACTTGGGGGAAACTGTTCTGATACTTATGTATTTAGTAGTAGCAGCATAGTGGGCATCCAATGTCGAGTATAGGCTAGATGGTTAGGTTTACTTTCAGTTATTAGTATCAGTTGTAAGGGAAATCTGGGATATATGTTATGCAGTGAGTCCCTACCCAGTGTGTCTCAGTGTGAATTAGGAGTCAGTGTAGGTGAACTAGTGTCCAACCAGTGTGTTCCTGTGTAGAGATTAGTGTCAGTGTGACCTGTGTGTGAGTGAACATGTCCCAGTGTATCTGCCAGTGTATATGTATCTGTGAGCAGAGGATGTGTATCAGAGTGTGTGTGTGTTTCAGTAGCTTGTGTCTGTGTGTGTGCCTATGTGAAAACTGAATGTATCAGTGAACAAGTCATACTACCTGTTGTTCCTGCTAGTAGCCATAGGCTAGTCTCAAATGTAGGTAAAGTCTGAACAACTTCAGACTGTGTAAACTGTGAGGGGTTCAGTTTGATACCTGTGTAGAGTATCAGTATTTTAGCATATGTATCCTGTGTGTATCAGTTAGGAAACCCTGTGTGAATGGTAGCAGTGTGTGTGCAGTGAACTAGTATCAGTGCAGTTGCACTGTGGCAGTAAGGTACCAGTGTGCAGCCCTGTTTTAACTAGTGTGTGTGTGTCCCACAAATCCCCAGGTCAGTGAGTCCTATGGGCATTCTAGTGTGTGTTCCTGTGTATGTGTGTGTGGTAGTGTAGGAATTTAGGATATCAGGGACATTATCAGTGAGCCTATCATTAGTTTTTGGTATTGGTTAATTGGTATCATGTATAGTTGGTAAGGTTAGATACCAAATAGGTATTAGGTATTAAGTTACTAGTTAAATTATCAACTAGTATAAGCTAGGTGTCCTTAGTATGGTCAATTAGATAAGAATAAAACTAAGGTTGACTAGTAGACCTAGTATAGACCTAGAAATAACTTAGAAACAACATCCTAGTTATTATTTATAATTATCTTTCCACACCACCATTTAACACTTATATTTCATTTATATAGGTCATTGTGATCTCACTTTGGACATCGATCCTCACACCTTGCTCAGGACCACAGGCGAGTACATTCTCTGACAGTTTTCATTGTTGATTACTTCTATAAATTGTAGTGTATTACATACTTGATTTCGACACTATGGATACACGGGTTAGCACCCTAGATCCCCATCATGAGGAGTCGTGATTAGAATCCATCGTGCTAGCTGGGGGATGGGGAACTATTAGTAGATTATGTGATCATATCCAAATCCTTTACATACATCATAGCTCACCCCACTTCTCACGTTGGGTGCGGCCTGACCATCTTTCATGCATCATAGCTGTTATATATGATTAACCTGACCACTACATGCATCATAGCTAACCATATGGTTAGCCTGACCTACAAGAATCATAGTTAATCATATATAACCAGTCTGATCAAGTCCCAAGCCGATCACATAATAAACTGATAATTCAAACACTTAGCTAGATGTCTATTTTATTCAGATTCACCTGTTCCAGCATTCACTACTTATTGTCTAGCATTCACTATTTATTGTTCATTGCTAGATGCTCTATTGCCTATTTCCATTTTCTCCAGTACTTTATATTTCCAGCATTTATTTTCATCTTGTATTTCTTACACTGTTTATAGATTTTGTCAATTTAATGAAACTGCTGTTAGTGCTTGTGCTTCGCTCCAATCCTGACTGGATAACATTTTTCAGAGGACCTGGAGAGCTTGTGCCCCACTCATTACGGCCCAGGATTAGAGGGTAATTTCACTCCAGAAACCCCAGAGGAGTTGCCTAGCCTAGAGGAAAATTTACCTGGCTGTTCTTAGATTATTTTTCTGCATTTATTGTTTTAGACTGAGACTGAGTTGTATTTATTATTTTGTGACTTTGTGAGGTCATTTAGACCCAGAATTTGAGTTGGATTTATTGTGGTTGGTTTTTAATAGAACTCTTTTCTATTCTCATCGTGCCATTATTCTTATAGCTTGTGATTGAGTATATCATAGAACTGTGGATTATTTATCATTGTCCTCCGTGCGGAGTTGAGCCTATTGACAGGATATATTATATGTTGAGACCTGGACAGCGTTCTACCGCCGATGCTGCGGCGTAGGCTGGACGTACCCACGACTCATGCCCAAATTCCGGGTGCGGGTCGTGACACGGCCTCCTCCCTCGCTCGCAGACGCCAACCACCTCCTTCTCCACCGGCGGACCAGACCACTCCCACGGCCGAAGTCAGCCCCGACCTGGCGAAGCCTTCTCCGCGTGCTCTGATTTACCGCTCGGCAACTGCCGAGACCACGTACGCCATCTCGAGTTGGACTCGACGCCTCGGACAACTCCTCCGGTGCTCAGTTGAACCACTGTCCTTCTTCTCTAGGTAAACAACTCTCCAATATCCATGTGTTCTCCACTTAGCTTAATAATAAGACCACCAACTTAAGGGTCAAAGAGATAAGAAACCAACAAATTGTGATTGTTTTCCCCATACAATACCCAAAGCGTAAAACAACAACAGCTAGCTAACTATACTACTATTGATTGTAGACTATTATTATAAGTATTCTATTTTAATAAGAAAGTGTGTGGTGGTACCCATTTTGCCTCTCTGTGTCAACAAGATGCATATGAATTATTAGTTTGAAAATAAACTCCATGTGATTAAGAAGTGTACTATAAAATAGGTTATGGGAACAACTAAAGCACAACTTTTTAGCCATTTATAATCATTTATACTAGTAATGCATGAATAAACAAAGACAACCAAAAGTCATTTTTCTTTTACAACTCATGAGACTTCTATATATAAATATTTAGTTAGTATAACCACTAGTATAAGAAAATGGTAGTAAACAATAAACACTTGCATGCATTCTTAAGTAACCTACTGTACCTTTCTTTTTCCTATTAGTACGTAGTAGCTAACTAATGTCCATGAATAAGATAAACTGTACTAAAGGAATAATAAGAAAAAGAATTAGAAGGTTAATTATATATAAACCGTGCACCACAACTATTGTATATATATATATATATATATATATATATATATATATATATATATATATATATATATATATATATATATACACGTACGTAGCCTAAATTTGGTCTATCCATCCAAACCTCTAATCCTGACACCAAGTCCACTTTTGGACTCACAACGTCATTTCAAATCTAAAACCATTTAAGCTTTTACGTTTATCAAATTGTCTAACTAGGTTATTTCTTTTGTCTTCTTCTGGACCTATGTGCGGACTCCGAAATGTCTTAAAATTCGATCCTTGCCGAATCTCCAAATTTTGGACTATTCTATATGTTTTTGGACTAATCAGGCGATATTGGAAACCTTGGATGATATTATTCCTACAATTGGAATTTTTGTTTGGATATTAGTTTTGGGCACCATTCAGTATCGACACGAAGTGACCGTTACTTCGACTCCAAATTATTTTGAGGCAAGTACCTACACTTCAAGTTTATTATTTATATTATGATATTTAGTTCATTACTCTACTAGTATCATTGGATGATTACACTTAGTATTAGGATTTGGATTTCATGTCTTGATTTTTGTGTCGGGAGGGAGAATACTAGGAGGCATGTGGTTTACCCTTTCTACCATGTCATGACTGCTAGCTGTTGAGTACGCGACTGTACCATCAGCCTTATACTCGATTGTTCCTGACTGCTAGCCGTCTATGACGTGCCTTATTAGCCTTATAGCCCCCTACATGCCAACTATGTATTCTAAATACACATTTTCACACACATAGTTTCTTTTGTCTTGTTGCAGTTCCATTTTCTTGTCTCATTATATTCCTGTTTTACTTATATCCCTGATTTATAGTACTTGACACTTAGTTAATTTTACTTCTTATTATGTATAATCTTTTGTGATACTTAGTCAGTTTTCACTATTTATTTAGTTTAAGCCTTGTTGTGTATCGGTACTTTGCTCATTTTCTGACTGGATCCGTTGACATATTAGGCGATGATGAGGACTATGCCCCTACCTTTTATGGACCATATGACGCTGCAGATGATACTGTTGAGGAGACTGTTCCTACTCAGGAGACTACTTTTGAGGAGTAGTTAGCCAGTTAGCTAGTATTTTTTCAGCATAGTACTCGGGTTTGTCCCTGATTTATTAATTTTCCTGGTTCGTATTAAACTATGGATTAGTGGATGTCACAAAATTATGTCATATGAAATCTTAGCATTCTTATTTTCTGTTATTATCCTTGATTTAAATTACATGTGAATATAAAAAAAAGGGTCTAGACCGCGTACTACCGTCGACGCTGCGGCGTAGGCTTGACGTACTCACGAACTCGTGCCTGAATATCTGGGTGCGGGTAGTGACAAAAATCCAAAAACAAATACGGTATCAAAATACTAGATAGAGATACTAAGATAACTAGTATCATCGGCTAGACCTCCCGGTAATCACTCCTGAACTATAGGGTCCATGGCTACTACTGCTACCTCCTGCGGTCTGTAATACGTCGGACACAAACCCTCCAAATAATCGTCTGAAAAATATATTCAATCAGGATGGAACGAGTATAACATAATAGTAGTTCCAATTAATTGACAAAGACTATAAAACAGTAAATAGTGAATGTATACAAGATAAAAAAAATAATATACAGATGTACTGGCAAAAAGTAAAGAGAGACATGCAATATAAGCAATGTGTAATAACCAGTTCATATATGAAATGGAAGAGAAAAGAATCCACAAGTATTAGGTGCAAAATAATATAATCTATAAACTGAATAAGAAGATCTGCAACTATATTGAGTGTTTTGAAATACTAGTTTGATATATGATCGAGGAATTTTAATGTTTACATGAGTAGCCGATGTCTACAATGTTTGCCAATGTCTACGATGTTTGCCAATATCTACAATATTGCCAATGTCTTGAGCACATATCTAGCTAGCACTTTCGTTGCCCCGACTGGTACGATGGATCCAACCATGACACGTTACTAGCCAATGTATCCAATGTTATCCAATGTTAGCACGATGAGTAATATTCAATATCAATACAATGAGTCAAGGTGATATCTCATGACTGAAGATCCAATACATGCACCAATCCATGTACCATTGTGTCAAAAATTAGATATAATATTTCTAAATACTTGAAATATAATATTTATCAAATAATAAAAACTATCAAAGAATGTACTCGCTTGTGGTCCAGAGCAATGAATGCAAATCAGTGTCCGAACTGGTGTCACACTGACCTATATATGAAATTACATGTCAATTGGGTGTAAAGAAGTGATAAATGAACTAAAATGCACTAAATATGCTTTTCTAGGTCAAGACTAGGTCACACTAGCTAAACTAGGTCAAAATAGGTTGGTACCTTCTTATAGGTCCATACCTAGCTTCTAGGTTGATTACATGGCTATACTAGTTGATACTAGGCTATACTAGACTATGGTTATGTTTCTAAGTCAATACCTTGAAGGTATTAGCTATACTAGCTAATATTACCAAATACCTATTTATAACTTATTAATATACTAGTATTACCTAGTATCTAGTATTACCTTAGTGTATAGTTAATTACCTAGCTCCGTATCCTAGCTAACAACTTAGCCCGTATCACATTATCTACCCCGTATCACAATACCTACTCAAACCTAATACCTTAGCATTATATCTAGCCACTTACCCCATACCTTAATATACCTTAACTTAACTTCATAGTCAACACTTAATTAAAATACTCCTATACCTACACTAGTACTACTAACAGATACCCACTCAAACATGGCACACTCATATTTCCTGAACAAGTACAGTACATGACACCCTGACTAGCTGGGGAAACTAACTTCTAGTAGTTCACTTGTAGGAATTGACTACAAGTTCCCTCTCTAGACATACATTGTTGCAGAAAAAAGCCTGATTCCCACATCTAACTCATCTCTGAACACTATGATACACTCTTCTAAATATCAAATACTCTACTACACTACCTGTACATATAGTTCTGCTAAGGTAATTAATGTAACCATGTTCAAACACAAGCATGTGGAAACCTCTGAGAACTAGTATGTAGTCTTATATATTTATATACTTCTTGCTTGCACTTTATCCAGACTGTACAGTCCCCACCACTGCCACATGTGCATACCTACACATCTCACTCCTTGCTGCAGTGACACACTATACCGATACCAGCTTTGCAAACAACAAGCTTGTGCAGACAACATTCAGTTGTTGTCAAGGTTGGCCCAGGGTGGTGTTGCTGTGGTGGCTATCAAGTATGGCAGGTCTCTCCATTGGCATTGTGAACTTGTCACACATACTCACTAATAATAAGCACTAACACAGGAACCCTCTTGGTATTACCTGACCTCAACTGATATTGTTTCTCCCATCTCACTTAAGGTTATAGTTGCAATGTGTTATAATCCCCAACACCCCTCCAACCCTTGCCAAGCACTACAGTACATAGACTACAACTATCTTGAGCACCCGAGCCCAAATCTTCTCCAATAACACCAATATGCACAGCTTAGTGTTTCACTCAACCTTGCTGCCTGGGTCACCCTCATTGTGCAACCACTGCACTGCATCTAACCCAAGCCCCTCTACACTACACAACACTCGAGCTCACACTCACTAAGAACACACAAACATGCATATAATCCTCACTGACGCAGTCTCCAGGTAACTCACTCACTCACACAAGTATCAGACACAACTCCATACCACATATAATATAGACACACACACACACACACACACACACACACATACACACACGCGCGCATGCGCACGCGCACTAATAATAGTCAAATCCTCAAATACCTCTAGTGCACAATTAGGAATTATATGATACACATTCAAATGAAATACCAAAACTTCCAATACTTCATAACTATCATTCATACATATTAAATACATATATAAATAACTAATGCAAGTAGTTACAATATGAATTGAAGAGTAATTTTACTACTATGCACATATCCCCCAAAATGAGTCCATGTATCATAGCGTATCACAAAATACCATGATACGTTCTACTCGTGTCCAATTGTGGACACATATCTAGCCCTATACTACATATACAAGTCTAATTAGACCAAATTGGTCTCATGACACACACTTGCTGTATCAATCTCGTAATTTTTTTCTAATTGGACACAAAAACCTATATAAAAGTCACAATAAAGGATAATTGGACCTAGAACTTCTTCCTATGGGTAGTCCTAAGTCATGGAAGGGTTCCTAATGATCCAATGAATGAATTAGAGTCTAAATTATAGAGAAAATTAGAATTTTATATATTGGGAGATGGATTCCCAATGAATTACTCAAATGGACATAATTAGGACACAAGCTCCTAACCAATTCGTCCTTCTCCAAGTGCTCCTTGCAATCCAAGCTCCAATGCCCCTTGTCACGCCCCAGTCCCAAAATATATAGGACCAGGAACACGTGACACGCCAGCTACGCATTCGACCAGACTCTGGTCTGACACGAATACGTATAAGCTGTATAATATAAAGGGCACTATCTAGATATCCCATAAATGTAAACCTCTATGTCTCAATCCACAATGTACAACAGTATACAAGAAAGAGCTATATGTGCTAAAGTCGGCCGCCCAATAACACACAAACTCGAATAGACTCGAGAAGAGATGAGTCTACAAAACTAGGCTACAACAACAGATGAGTAATCAATAAGAATAATGTAACCATAATGCTGGTGGAAATGATATGAGTACCTGGTACAATGCCCGCAAGACGTGCAACTCCATCAGCAACTCCAATGCTCCGTAATCGTCTATGCTGCAAAACTGGCAGGGGACCAGGTCCTCAGAGGGACGTAACAAGGTACAAAAATACAGCATGCCAAGTAAACAGAAAGTACAAGTGCAACGATAAGGTACTCTATCATAACCAAACAAGTGGTGACACAGTTTGAAGACAATGTTCGATGCGTGGGCTATCTAAAATAAAACTGTAGCTCCGAACACAGAGACACACGGGACGTACCGTAGCTCCGAGCACAGAGTCACACGGGTGATACACTACTCTAGAATACAGGATCACTACATAAACATATATAAGCGCGTGCAGAGGAGCCCAAACGTCTAGTAACTGTCTTCCCCATCCCAAGCGGTCAACGATGGTGCGCTGAACCTGAACCTCTATCTACCAGTCTCGACACACAAAAATAACTCAACAGATGCGACCCTAAGGTCGTCCTAGTCTCTGGTCATGATGTCAGTATCAGGATACAGGAATCTGGCACGATCACAGTATATGAGTGTGTCCTGGGATATCGATGTACTCAGGTACGTGCATCGAGGTACTACGAAGCTTCTAACAAATATTCTAAGACGTTACGACGAACGTCTGTACCCGGTTGTGATTCGGACGTGAAGTATCGAATGTCGACATAAATACGCGCACAATATACATAAAGAACAATAAATATCTATAATCTAAAATACAGGGTGGCAAGGTACACTTGCCTGCGTGCGGCTGCTGATGACGGGGTCCCTGTACCGCGTCCAAGCTCTCAGGTCCCGCAGTACCTAGAGATGAGATACAAACCAATAATCAATAATCTATTCCACGACAGACAGGGATGAATACACATCTACACCTAAACTCAGTCTCAGCTACGACTCACAGGGACAAGACACTAGGGGGTTGACCACAGTTGACTATCGGTATGATACGTCAAAATATCTAGTCATCAGTACCACATCATCAAACCATCCTCAAGATACAGTTAATGATTTTAATTCCTTCGCTTAAAAATCGTTGTTACCAATCACCATGGACTACCCTAATTAATCACCTCAAGTCTCTAGTTCCCAAATATCGATTAGGAGTTTTACACTACACACTAGTCCTTAATCAATCCCGTTCTCCTCAGTGTTCATCAATGTTCAATCAAATCAGAGCTATATTTCTCCTCAATTTAATTCTCAGTAAATAAATTAGCATTATACCACCATGTAATATATCCCGATTATTTATTTAAAGATCAAGACCTAATTCTCCATGAACACATATCTTAAATAAATTATTATATTTCATGTAGAAAACAACCCTAACCTACAATCATCCTATCACAAATAAACCTCTTCATCATACCATAAGTCATATTCCCATGTCCTTGATCATACTCTACATCATCATCAACATGCTCTAAGAATAAAATCCTAATAATTTTCTCACATGAATATATAGAGATGAAAAACCCTAGCTAACCAATAACTCTCCAGAATATATACAAATAACAACCCTAGCTAAAATATTAACACATTCAGAAATATATAAACAAGAGAGGGGAAGAGAGATCTGTATACCTCGACGGCGAGGTAGTGCGGGGGATGACCGGAGTGAGGTGGTGGTGATAGCTTGTGTGGTGGTAGAAGCTGGACAGGGAGGAGGTCGGACTGGATCAGTCGATGGTGGTGGTAGTGATCTTGTGGTGGTGGTGGTGGTAGTGATAGGGAGGAGGTCGGATGGGGGAGGTCCGAAGTGGTGGTGGTGGTGATCTTGTGGTGGTGGTAGTGGTGATAGGGAGGAGGTCGGATGGGGGAGTCGGCCGGAGCCGCTGCGGGGGGGGGGAACTGTGCAGGCCGGAGCTGCGCGGGTGCGATGGTGCACCGCCGGAGTCGGGGGAGGACTGCGCCGTGGAGTCGGGGGGGAAAGCTACACAGTGGAGCTATGTTGTGGCGTCGGCAGTAGGTCGGAGCCGCCGGGGGTGCTCGAACTGGCCGGAGTCGAGTCAGTCGGCCGGCCGGATGGGTCAGGAAGAAGAAGAAGAAATGAAGAAGAAGAAATTTGTATGGAAAATAATATGGAGGAGGGAGGAGAGAGAGAGGGGGGGTTTCCAATGCCTAGGGATTAGGGCCGGCTTGGGAGAAGTGAGGGTGATGTTGATATTTTATAGGGAGGTGTGTGAGGGATGTGTGGTGGGGATGCTCTCATTTAAATTGGAGGGCTAGGATTTAACATGGAGGATTGGGTTTCTCCATACAAAGGAAGGGGGGAATGTTGACTAGGTCAAAGAATGGTAAGCTCTCCATTTGGTCATGGCCAATATGGTGAGGACACCTAAATTAATAAATTGCAACTAAGTCCCTTAAATTCGAGAAATTGCACGAACACATAAATTGGTGCAAAAATTATAGGAAAAATAGTGTTTGGTGATTTGCATGGTGATGGGGTGTTGTGTGTGTGGCATGAGTTTAATTAAATGGGCATTGGGATTAATTGGGGATTAAAATAGGATTAGACAAAATTGGTATTCCCGATTTAAATAGAATTAAAGTGTCCCGCACTTTTAAATTAAATGGGGGCACTTGGGGTCAAAATTCGAAAATGACACAAAGGTCAAAAATAGTAGGGGCTTGGAGTCAGTCTTGGACCCTTTAGTTGGTCCGGCTCAACGGGTTAAGTTGGTATCTCAAAATTGAGGGTAACGACATAGGTGTCCGACACGGAATTAAATATGGATTTTAGGATACGGGAAGTTCTGCAATTAATTTAAGGCACAACGGATTTGATTTTTGTGTGACGAAAAGTCTAGTGCCTAAATTGGCGAGTCAAGTCAGAAGTACAATAGTCCGATGGAATTCATGGGCTGATAATGGGCTCCGAATAATTAAACAATGATAGGGCGCGCCAAGGGTTTAATTAAATAAAATAACAGACAACTCTACTCTAAACCTCAATATCTGCTGAAAAATCCAAAATTTTTCAAATCCAAACTTGACTATCTATAAAATTAATCGAGGGGGTTTACACCCTTTACTTCTCCTCTAAGTAATATGTAATGTCTACAATGCCCCTAGTAACTAGTCATGAGATATTAATTAGGGAGGACTATATTAGAAAGCTTCTAAACTAATAAAAATTAATCTAACTCTCATAATTAACTAAAGGAATGAGTATAATTGGGCCTAATCCAATGTTGGGTTCAATGTGTCATGACTAGTCCTATTGGGTCCACTAGTGTCAAGTCCAAATAAATAGGCTAGTCCAATAACCAAAAATAAATAGCACAATATATAAGTATTTAATCACTGCATATAATAAATGCAAAATGAAAAAAATATTCCTACCTAGATTTAGGTACTTGCCATAATTTTACTACTTCTACTTTCCTTGGATCAACTAAAATTCCTTCGCCACTGATGATATGGCCAAGAAAAGATATACAATCTAGCCAAAATTCACATTTACTAAGCTTCCCGTATAATAATTATTATTGTCTTAAAGTTTGAAGTAATATCCGTAGATGTTCTTCATGTTCTTCCTCACTCTTAGAATATATCATGATATCATCGATGATTACTATGACAAATTTATCCAAGTACTGATAGAATATGTGATTCATAAGATCCATAAAAATTGTAGGAGCATTAGTTAATCCAAATGGCATAACTAAGAATTCGTAATTCCCATATCGTATTCGAAAAGCAATTTTTGATTCATCTTCTTTATTTACTTTTACTTGATGATAACCCGACCTCGGATCAATTTTTGAAAACACTTGTGCTCCTCCAAGTTAATCAAATAACTTAACAATTCTTGGTAATGGATATTTGTTCTTGATAGTCACCTTATTCAATGCTCTATAATCAACGACCAGTCGTAATGTGTCATCTTTCTTCTTCACGAACAGGACTGGTGCTCCCCAAGGTGAAACACTTGGTTGAATAAATCTTTTAGTCAACAGTTCTTTTATTTGTTTATTCACCTCTGCTAATTCTTCTTTATTCATATGATACATCTTCTTTGCTACTGGTGCTGCTCTAGGAACCAGATCTCTAGTAAAATCCACTATTATGTCTGGTGGTAATCATGGTAATTCATTAAGAAATACATCCTTAAATGCAGTTACTATCATCGGAAATTGTTCTTCTTTAATGTTTTGGAATACTCCTCGAATTGGAAGTTTAAGTTCTTAAATCTTCTCGGTTTGATCTTCCTTATGATCCCGAATAAATTCATGTATTTCTCTTCATGGAAGTTGAAATGTAACTCTTCCTTGACCATAATCTATATTAGCTACTGCTAATGTCAACAAGTCCATTCCGAAGACTATATTATAATTGATCATTGGAAAAACCAAAAGTCTTACCTGAAATGATTCACCACCAATTCTGATTGGACATGCTTTACACATATGTTTGACTTCAACCAAATTATTTTCCATTAAAATTCTCAGTTTCTTAGGTAATAGTTCAGTTTCAATCTCATGTAAACATATAAATGCAGCAGATATAAAGAAATGTGTAGCGCCTGAATAAAATAATATTGTTGCTGGATAAGATGAAACTAAAATAGTACATGTCACAACTGCTCCAAGCAATTCTGCTTCATTAGTATCCATCAAGAATGCATGTCCATGCTTCTTCTTGCCAGTATAAGTTTGTTGTGGTCTTTGTGCTTGTTGGAATTGTTTCATTTGAGATGGTGTAAACCCCCTCCCATTTTTTTATATAAATATTAATAGTAGTATGGTTAACATAAAATCTTAGACATATATCTAAATTTATGTTTTAAAATAAATAAATGATATTTTAACGTGTTAATAATTTATTTGGGCTTAGTAATATAATATTAATATTAATATTATCATTGTGTTACGTTAGCTTCTAAAAAGCTTAACCCCATAATTTCTAGAACCTGCTACAGTTCCAGTCCATATGGCCGGCCTTCATCCATTTCCTTGTTGTATTGTGGTTTGCCCCACCTCAAAGAGGCAAGATCAATGCCGTATTCCTTCATTTTAGGCCAAAAAATAAATAAAATATTTTAACCTATCAAATTCCTTCTACTATTTAAATTATATCTTTTAAACTCACAAAATAAAATCTGTCCATTCTCTCATCTCCCGACCCATTTGAAATTAATTATCCACTGGGTCACTCTTTTCATTTTTATTAGCTCCATTTATTCGGCCCACCATTAACCATTATTGCTTCAACATTGCTGGCTCATCTACTCCTCTCCACTCAACCTATTTTTAATTTTGATTCATCCAGCTTGCTTTCCTATACACACTCTCGGTCCGGGCGGGTTCAGCACCACACCTAAACCCCGTTTTAAATTCAAATGGTTGGGAGCAACGGCTCTCTTTTTGCTGTGCTTTTCCCGTACCTCTCTGATGCATGGTACTGTACAGTGTACACTGCCAGCAATTGACACGCGTTACGGCGGGAGACCGACGTACACCCCCTCAACGGCTATCCCATCCGACGAATCGTTTCCTTCTTCATCCACCGCTCAAGAGAGACCCTAGCCTCCTCTATATAAGCCATCCTTTCCATTCACCTCTCCTACCCGAAAACCTAGCTGACCCCATCGATCCTCTCTTGTTTCACTCGGCCGTACGTCACCCCTACACCGGCACGCCGAGTACAGTGGACGAGCCCCCGTGGTGTAGCGGTTCGTTTCGATCGAGCCAACGATCGAGCCACAACAACACCCCCCGCCAGCACCAACCTCCTTGTCTTCCTCTGGTATAAGCTCGAAATTCCTCCCCATCCCCTTTCTTTTGTTTAGCAATACTTAAAGTTGTGGTTTCCTCCTATAAATCATGATAGATGTTTGTGTAGTCTCTTTGATGTGTTCCAACTGCTGTCAACACCATGTGTGTGTGTGTGGCTTAAATGGCATGTACTTCCCTGAGTATATATGTGTGGTGGTGTTTAGGAGATATGTGTGTGCAGGTGACTTGGTTTGGAAACAATATGCATAGTGGCATGCGTTGGTGTTGAGAATATTAGAAGAGGTGGTGATAGAGGAGTGTCTGCAAGTAAAAGGGCTGATGGTTATTTGAATAAAATAGAATTTGTGTGGCTCGGAAGAGAAGCCAGAGGGATGATGTTCTTGTGGTTTCCATATTCTCTGTTGCTTTTACATCATGATGATGCCTAACAATTTTTCCTCTCTTTGAGAGGGAATTACATCGGTTCCGTTTCAAATAGGGAAGAAAGAAGCTTTTATAAGAAATGGTGCCTGATTGTGTTGCATGTTTTCTTTAAATATGAAGTAGTTGAGTACGAGAGAGTTTACAAGTTCAAATAAGCATGGTTAACTGAGGTCTACTGGAGGAAAGAATCTTTATATGTGGGAATGGCAGAAATATATGAATAGTGTGTGTCGAGTGTAGGAGAATGGATTCAGTAGCTATGGGGGTGAATATGTGTGAAACAACTTGTGTAATGAGGAAATACTACTCTATTCTGTGTAGTGTAATTTGGCAAGTAATGATGGTTTACATGATCCATATAATGTCTCTGTTTGAGGTGGGTGTTAGGAGTAGTTGTTGTGTGCATAATTATAATAAAGTCAAGTATAGAGTTGGCATGTGGAGTGAGGTTTCAATAGGAAGTAGGGTTGAATATGGAAAGCATAGTACTTAAAGCACAGTAATTTCTAGATAGTCATTTAACCATAAGTAGTTCATTATGAGTTTAATTATCATGCAAATACTTAGGTATATTTTAAAATATAAGTTTAATTATTAGCCTAGTTAATTAATTAATTAAGTTCTTAAATCTTTTTCCTAGGTTCTTTGGGATCCTCAGGTTTGTTCCAGATATATTTTATATTATTTGTATTTGTAAATTGTGTTACGTCTTTGGACCGTAATCGATACTTAGCGTCCGGGTCATATCTGGGTGCTGACGTACGTTAGCATCGTCTAGTATCGATTGTTAGAGATTGCCTCGATACCCTGGATGTACTTACTTTGTTACATCGGAACCATAGGACACTTTCATGCACCTTTACCTTGATAGACTTTCGGTATCCTGATATTCATAGGCCTTGGTACAAATTGTTGATATGGTGCCATAGGCCTTGTCATAGACATCTGGGGACACTGAATAATTTGATGATCGGTTGTTCCACATCTTAAACACCATCCATTATATTTTCTGCATTGATTCCTTAAATGGCCACTCTTCCTACAGAAATTGCATATGGGCACACATTTTGCTATTGTCATATGTAGTCGCATAGCCTGACCTTGCTATTAGTTCTTTGAAGAAGATGCTCATGGTTCAAAAAATTTCTTCTGACCTCCAACCTTTGTTACTTGTCTATTTTTATGTATCCTTTACAGATCTTGTATAGCTTCAGTTATCTCAGAATATGTTTGGCATCTATAAGGTACAAATTTGTCCTCAAGTTTACTTTCTAACCCTTCCCTGAATCTGGATACTTTAGCTTTTTCTATAGCTACCATGTAAGGAGCAAATCTACTTAACCTAGTAAATTCTGCAACATATTCATCCACAGTATATTTATCATGTTTTAATTGGATAAACCTCCTTTCTAGTTCCATTGAGCCGAGTTTGGGCAAATCTTTCTCAAATTTACTTTAAAATTCTTCTATCAGACTCCTCTGGGTGCTCTGCACTCCATCAACTCTCTGCTACATCTTCTAATTGGATTCTAATTATTGCTATCATATCTTCTGATGCAATCTTTTCTTCCTTAAGTAATTCTTCACTAGTCCTCAATTGCCCTGCTTCCAATGGGTCTTCAGCTCTACAAATTTTTTTGGAATTAGTTTTCTAAAGTCGGTAATTGATAGTTTTCTAAAGCTTTCTGTTGGAAATGTGCCCTAAGATGTTCTAGTGTAGAACTACTGAGGTTGCATTTGCAGCATTAGCATGTTGGTTATTCATTTGTAATAGTGTGGCTTCTTCTTCTTTGCTGTACACGGGTTACCTGAAGAAGAAAATTAACTTTTTTTTAATAAAGATCAGTCGGCAGACTAAGCCCCGCCTAGTCGGCAGACTAGGCCCCGCCTAGTCGGCCGACTAGGTTGCACCAATTTTCCTCCCTCCTAGACCAAAAATTGAGTCGGCGTCGGCTGACCAGCAACTAGTACCCGATTAGTCCGACTTTTGCAACACTGCTTGTAACAAAATATTGCCCTTAAGTTTACTTTCTAACCCTTCCCTAAATCTGGATACTTTAGCTTTTTATGTAGCTACCATGTAAGGAGCAAATCTACTTAACCTGGTAAATTCTGCAATATATTCATCCACTGTATATTTATCATGTTTTAATTGGATAAACCTCCTTTCTAGTTTCATTGAGCCAAATTTGGGGAAATCTTTCTTCAAATTTACTTTAAAATTCTTCTATCAGACTCCTCTGGGTGCTCTGCACTCCACCAACTCTCTGCTACATCTTCTAATTGGATTCTAATTATTGCTATCATATCTTCTGGTGCAATCTTTTCTTCCTTAAGTAATTCTTCACTAGTCCTCAATTGCCCTGCTTCCAATGGGTCTTCAGCTCTACAAAAAAAATTTTGAATTAGTTTTCTAAAGTCGATAATTAATAGTTTTCTAAAGCTTTCTGTTGGAAATATGCCCTTAGATAGAGTGTACAACTACTGAGGTTGCATGTGCAGCATTAGCAGGTTATTCATTTGTAATAGTGTGGCTTCTTCTTCTTCTTCTTCTTCTTTGTTGTACACGGGTTACCTGAAGAAGAAAATTAACTTTTTTTTAAAATAAAGATCAGTTGGCAGACTAGGCCCCGCCTAGTCGGCCGACTAGGTTGCACCAATTTTTCTCCCTCCTAGACCAGAAATTGAGTCGGCGTCGGCTGACCAGCAACTAGTCCCCGATTAGTCTGACTTTTGCAACACTGCTTGTAACACAATATTGTCTTTATGCATAGGTTTAAGAGCAACTTTCATTCATGGACGGAGGCAAGTACTCTATACGATGCTGATTCTTCAATTCCATTATTCTATTTTATTTACAATTCATTCTTCGATGCTTGCATTTCATTTTATTACAAGTTTATTGTTCAAATTACAGTAAACTAGTCCATTGCATGTTTTGTGACACAGTAGGACATACGGTGATGTGTGTGCCATTTTTATTGTATCTAGTATCGTATTTATTGCGTCTTGTCCATTGTTATCGTATTTTATGATTGTTATTGTATGTCGGGGGGGGATACCAATCTTTTGTGGATGACCCTATTCTCAAACCGTGTTGAGTAGTGATCGCACGTCACGTGCCACTTCTAGTAGTTATGTATTCAAAACACTTAGTAGTTATGTATTGTTTCACTCGTGCATATTGATTTCCTATTTCATGTGCAATTTTTTACATATTATACTTCTAGTATTGTGTAGATTTACTTGCTCGAATCCTGACTAGATCTTGATATATTAGGCCAGGGCATGATTATGACATTGGATTTGGACGACGACTCTTGGAAGACTTAGTGTAGGATTATTGATGTAATTTTTTATGTACTTGATAATGTATCATTGTGTTGTATTATTTTAATGGTTTACTAAATTTGTCTCTTGAGAGAGATTGACATGTACCTAGTACCGAAACATGGAGACGGACATGGACAGCTATCCAGTACAAGATACTATACGTCGTACAACGATCACGACATAAGACAAGAGGGTGCATGCTAAGAACTTCTATGTCTCAATCATTCAAACAAAAAAATAGTAAACATAGATCACATATGATAAGAAATAAGGCATCACAAACGCTTTCTTAAAATATTTTGGAGACCAACTATGCAAAATAAAAAGCTGAAAGAGTAACAAAAGTACATGACTGTCATGACCCGCACCCGATATAGGGGTACGAGTACGTGGGTACGCGCCTACGCTGCAGCATCGACGGTAGAACGTTATCTAGGTCACAATACTAATCAATCTTACTCGAATATCAAACTCCACAAGGAGACACAGATATCAAATACCATCGATGCTGCAGATAATTCGAACACAACCGCAAAGTCTAAACAATAATATAATCTAAACTTTAAACAATAACATCCAAGTCTCAATATATGCCGAAGACAAATCTGGTACCAAAATCTGCAAAAAGGAACTAACTAATATAACTAATAATTTCGACTAGACCTTCCGGCAATCACACCTAAGCTACAAGGTCCAAGGCTGTAGCTACTCTCCCTGTGGTCCGTAATATGTCTGACACCAGTCCTCTAAGTCATCATCTGAAAAATATATCCAGTCAGGATTTGAGCGAATAACCCAATAGCAGTTCCAATTAATTGACAGGGACTATTAAAGAATAAATAGAAGTGCTATATACTGTAAAAAATAATAAACTAATACAATGGCAATTAATAAGGAGAACAGACAATGTTAGCAATAAGTATAGCCAGTGCATATATGAAAGAAGAGAAAGGAACTACAATTCATATACAAGGTAATGTAATATATGAAATTGAAATGAAGAACTACAACTATTCTAAGTGTTTGAAATACGTATGTGATCGACTTAGAAACTTGTACGATAGCTAAATGGCCTGGCAATATTTTATACTTACCATAGAAATATATTATCACATTTTTTACTAGCATTTTTTTTGCCCCAACTAGTACAGTGGATCCAACCATGACACGTTATTCAACCATGACACGTTACGATACACGATCAATGTCTAATAACAATACCATGTACGATGTCTAATGTCAATGTTGTGTACGATATCAATACGATAACTATTGTAATATCTCACGACTAAAGATCCAAGCTACAGACCAGTCCGTGTAGCATAGTGTCAAGAATCAGATGTAACATTTCTAAATACTTGAAATATAGTAACTATCAAATAATAAAAACTATCAGAGAATGTACTCGCCTCTGGTCCTGAGCAAGAGATGTAACTCGGTGTCCGAGCTGGTATCACACACACCAAGATATGAAATTCTATATCATTTAGTGTAATAAAGCGATAAACATGTTTAAATAAATGGAAATATGATTTCTAGGCCAAAATTAGGTCATATTAGTTACACTAGGTCAAAGGTTAACTTTTAGAGTCAAACTAGTCAATATCAGTCAATTCTAGGTCAAACCTAGATTAAAATAGTCAAGCTAGGTCAACTCAAAGTCTAAACTAGTCAAACTTGGTCAATCTAGGTTAAACTAGTCAATTCTAGGAAACACTAGTCCATACCTAGGTCTTTAGGTCCATACCTAGAAGGTATTAGCTATACTAGCTGATGTTAGATGCTAAGATACCATATATACTAAGTATATATAACTTATGTGTATTACTAGTTATCTACTATTCTAATAAGCATCACTATTACTATTGGTATCTTGATACATCGATACCAATACCTTAACTAATAACTATATCCTATCCATTATTTCAATAATGCACTTAATACTAAGTTATCATATACTCTCATCCATACCCACCATTATATACACATCACAACTAGCCATCTAAAGCATAAGTATTCCTTATGTATTGATACCCAATGCCTATAGTTACCTATAATACCTTAACATACTAATAACTACCTTGACCTCAACTTACATCCATACCTTATCCCCAAAACTAATATATTAACCCTCATATTATTACACAACACTTATCCCACATTAGTTCAGTGGCCACTTAACTGACTCCACATACCTATGCACTCTTGTACACAGGTTTGAACCCAACTATTTTCCCCAATATCCTAGAAATCAAGCATGGACCTAATTAATTTCCACTACAGCACATCAAACCAGTGCATCAGGGTGCACTGGCACACCCCCAAATACCTACCACTTGATTCTCACCTTAATCCTACATTGATACTTATCTATACTCACTGACATAAACTCACATGTAACTATTGATACACTTGGTTTCACACTCTAGAACTACCCATACCCTCAATGATACCCAAGCTTGTCCAGACTCCCACCTGATCACCAATTTGTACCCTGTCACCTCCAACTACTGTTATCAGTTGCACTACCAAAAAAAATCAAATTAGCGACGTAAAACAACGTCGCTAAATGACCAAATTATGTCGCTAATCACTTTTAGTGACGTAATTAATGACGTTTTATAGAAGTCGAAACTCAGCTAGTCGCTGAAAGAAAAAATGTCGCTAAACGTCGCTTTACCGACATTTTTTAGCGACGTAAATGTGTTGCTAGATTAGCAATATTTAGCAACACAACGTCGCTACATGCTCATCTGTCACTTAACGTCACTAATTAGTGACTTATATAGCAATGTTACAGAGACATCTTAAATGACCTGGCAATACTGCCATGTCAGCAAAATTAGTGACGTATGCAGCGACGTATTTAGCAACATATTCAGAGACGTATAATAACGTCGCTAAACGTAGCTAAATTTTCAGTAAAAAAATATTAATAATTACCAATCTTCCTGTAATTTATGAATTTCTAATTATAAATAGATCCGGAGCAACCCTCCGTTGAATTCTCTGGGTTCGTCGACCACTTCGGTGGAACACTCAACACTGGTAGATTAACACACATTTAATATGAATAAAAAATATCACAGTCACACAATACACACAAATATTATAGACAGAACTGGAGCAACCCTCCATTGAATTTTCTGCGTATAAAGTAACATAAAAGTATATAAAATATCACAGTCACACAATATACACAAAATAAAAGTATCACAGTCACACAAAATGCACACAAAATAAAAGTATCACAGTCACACAAAATAAAAGTATTACAGTCACACAAAATGCATAATATAAAAGTATCACAATTACACAATAATCACAATAAAAGTATATGAAATATCACAGTATCAATCTCGAGGATATCAAATACGCTGGGGCACATACCAGTCCCTTAGATACTGCGCATAAACAGCGTATATGTGATCAATCTCAGATAGTGCTGGGTGACTGGAACTCCCCTTCTGAGCTGGTGCGTGCCCAACAGTAGGAGGCACAACTTCCTCCTTAACAACCGCTTCCAATTTAACAGCAGGTGGTATCTCTTCCTCCTTAACATTCACTTCCTTCTTAACAGTAGGAGGCATCACTTTCTCCTTAACAGTAGGAGACATCACTTCCTCCTTAACAGTAGGAGGCATCACTTTCTCCTTAATAGTAGGAGGTATCTCTCTCAAGCGACGTGCACGTGCTCGGGTCATGGGTGCCCTCTGGTAAGATAGATGAAAACAAAGAATATAATTGATAATAGATATAAATATATTGTCTAATATTAAATATTCTGTAAATTTTAGCGACGTGAACTCAAACCACAAATTGATCTCTGCCACAACTATCTATCTTAACTTGATATCCTTAACTATTCAAGTTTTTCAACTAATACTTTCAACTTTGATATGTATAAACTTGATACTTTAAAAATAAAAAAATAACGAAACTACTACTCCACCCTCCTCCCTCCCACTTTGTCGCGTGTAGTCGCTGCTGCTGCTGCCGTCGCTGAGAACGGGGGGTGTAGCTGGGGTGAGGGGGTAGGGTGTTGTTTTTTTATTTTTTGTATATCCTATGGAAATTAACAAAAATGTAAGAAAAGTCAGTAGTGCTACATGTCCATACACAATGATTCTCACCCGAATATCCCATGGAAATTAAGCGGACAAAAAAAGAACTTTTTTAAATTAAAATTCAACAAAGTAAACAAACCACAGCAGTGCAGCTTCTGATTCAACCAAGTAAACTAACTAAAACTATTCACTAAAGTTAATAGGCAGGTATGTAAAATAATTACGGGAACTCTCTTTTGGTCTTCATAAACAGTCTTGTAGGCAGGTATATTAAATAATATATATAAGATACAATAATACTAATATAATAATAAGGTAGTTGTGTGTGGTCAAATTAAAATATTAAAATATTGTCTAGCTGGCTTAATAAATGTAAAAGGAATTTTTTAGTCAGCCGATTAAGGTAAGGTAGTTGTGTATGGTCAAATTAAAATATTAATGGTAAGATAGCTAGCTAGTTGTGGTTATACACTTTTCAAATTGATGTAGGTGGGCTCTAAATTAAAATATTTTCAAATCTGGAGTATAATAATTTAGCATCTCAAAAAGCCAAAAAGATAACTTTTGGTTAGTCAAGATTAAAGTGTTAAAGATAAAATCTTATTCATTTAGTTTTAAAGATATGATTATTATTATAAAAAAAGTTTTTAAATCTGCCTATGTAGTAGCCCATTTAATTTCATGCACAAGCAGATAATGGACAATCCTATTTAATTTTATTTGGCCCAATCAGCAGAAAAATGCAACCCATTTACACTTCCTTTAAAGAATACTGCTTCGTGCCCGTGGGACAATTGGGAGTTTCTTAACTTCAACTTTGAACTCTACCAACCATATCAAAGGATTTTATTTTCTTTTTTTGGTTGATCACTACTCATTTACACTCCTTTGACATATGAGGTATGGGTTAATGCTCCTAGAACAACATCTAAAATCAGCCTATCAGTGGTAATTTAGAGTTTCAACTAAATAGTCGCCACCACCAAGGCTTTGAGCCTATAAAGTATAATTTAGTGATACTTTTGCTAAAGAAAGATTTAATTATGAATAAAATTGTGACTCTTTTCTTATAGCTATCTGGACTTTTCTTTTACTTATTGCACCATTGTAACATAAAAAAATTAGAGGTTAAATCAATTTTCTAAGATTATTTTCGAGGCAGTCTTTTGCATAATCAACCACCATCTCCTTAATTAGCCAGAGAAAAGATTAGATGAGAAAAGAATGACTCACCCAAGTTTAAATGGCAAAGGATACTTTATAATTCTCGACCTGAAATTATAGCACCTTGCAAGGATCCTCAAGGAGAGACTGCCACAATTTACCCTATCCTCTATTGCAATAATTCCAAAGTGACACCACCATCTCCCTCCATGATGAATAAAACCATGGCATCAATATCTAAACTGTTGTGTCGTCCCCACATCTACCATCAGTTCTAGTGCATACCATCAATAGAACATGATCTTCATTGACCCAACAACGGCTGTTATTTTGTATTTTCCCCCTCTATTGGCAACATCATTGTTGTTGTTGTTGTGAAACTACCATCTCTATCACCACTGTCTACCATCACTAACATCCTCTTGACACCAGTGCCATAATTGTTTGTGCCTATCAAAGTAATTATATCCTAAAGAAGGAAATTTGATAATTCATCATACCAATCTTCTTCTTCTCAAACTATATTAATCTTTCATAAGTAATGATAAGAATGTTCATTATATGATAACCCTTGAGGTCCTTAGGTACAAACATTTTGCAAGATTTCTAATGCAAATTGCTTAAATAATATCCTCATCATCGAACCATATTTGAACAAACTATCAAGGATAGCTCAACTAAAATATTTCATGTGATCAAGGGAAGCACTATGGACATCCCCTTATTTTGACTTTGCCTCAAGGTCAAAGTATGAATATGTTCTGATAAACTCATCATATGGGATCCAAGTAGCAGTATGGACACCTCCAACTAAAATACTACATTGAATAGGAATGTATCAATAATTTCTCCTTATTTTGACTTTGCCTCAAGGTCAAAGTATGAATATGTTCTGATAAACTCATCATATAGGATCCAAGTAGCAGTATGGACATCCCCTTCTTTCCACTGAACCAAAAGGTCTATTGCAGCTCTATTCCCTTTCTTGACAAGTTTTCTATCAAGGATCCAGTCAGGTTCTAATAAGGATTCCTCAGTATAATTTGGAACCCCAACCCCAGGCCAAAAACCCTAATCCCAGGTTAAAAACACTAACCCTAACCCGAGGTCAAAAACCCTAACCCCATGTCAAAAACCCTAACCCTAGGTCCTGATCCTAGGTCGTGTCAGTTTTGGGTTAGGGTTGGTGTCACGTGTGTGTGTGTGTATCGTGTCTGTCACGTGTGTGTGTCGTGTCTGTGTCATGTGTGTGTGTGTGTGTGTGTGTGTGTGTGTGAGAAAGAGAGAGAGAGGGTTTACCTAGAGGAGGAGGAGGAGGAGGAGGGGGGAGAATGCGGCCGGAGGGTGGTCGCCGGGAGGAAGGAGGGGACGCCGGAGGGAGGAGGGGAGCCGGAGGGGGAGGACGCGGCCGAGGGGGTCGCCGGAGAGAGGAAGGAGGAGCAGGAGGGGGGTCGCCGGAGGGAGGAAGCAGGAGCAGGTTTGAAATTTGAGAGAGGGAGAGAGAGATCGAAGAAAATGGGGTGAATCAGCTCTAAGTAAAAAAATTAGCAATGTTTTAGCGACGCCAATAATGACGTCGCTAAGTTAGCGACGTCTTAAACGTCGCTAATGACGTCGCTAAATGTCCAAAAGATATACGCCGCTAAAAATATCGCTAAACTTCGCTAAATAAAACATATTAGTGACAATTAGCGACCTAAATTGAACTTATAGCGACTAATCTTTTAAAAACTGAATAAAAGTTACTAAACGTCGCTAAATGTTGCCAATTAGCGACGTCTAGCGACGTTTTTACCTGAAGTCGCTAAATTAGCGATATTTTTACCTGACGTCGCTAAAAAATGTTAATCCCGCTTGCTCTAGTAGTGTTGGTTTGAACTGATACTCCAATCCCTTCCTCCTGCTATAGTAGTCA
Organism: Iris macrosiphon; assembly: GCA_036927795.1. Taxonomy (NCBI): domain Eukaryota; kingdom Viridiplantae; phylum Streptophyta; class Magnoliopsida; order Asparagales; family Iridaceae; genus Iris; species Iris macrosiphon. The sequence continues at coordinate 118,404,771 of JAYESA010000006.1, forward strand.
CATCGATAGAAGTATCAGTGCACCCATGGCTCTCTTATAATCCAAACCAATCTGATGGCCTCACTCAAAATCCCTAACTACACAAAATCTTAACTGATACCTGACACTAAACAGCAACTTACTGCTATTCATCTTTGTTTCCCCTTCTCAATCTCCCCCCTTGAACTACAAAATCTAATACCCACTTATAGGTACCGTACCATTAAATGAACTGTAGTCTCACCATCCTAAAGTCTGGAACAACATACCTCACTGAAACGCACACACAATACCTAACTTTCTCCTTGCATCCACTTGCTGCCAACCTTCAAGTGATGCTGCTATTATGGCTCCTACAACCTTAAACACAGCACCATCTGATACCAGGGTGCATTCAGACATCACTCCCCCTACCACTGGCTGGCACCCACGAGTATCACTTCCAGTATACATGATACTCACAAGTACCCCTCAAGCCTGTACATTGATACATCAACATACACACACCCCTAACTCTTACCATCATCACCCTACTACCACAGATATATTCCTATGATACTGTGATACTCAGTGCACCTGTGCATTGTCAGGTATCAATTCTTCTTCCTAAGATTCTAACATTCAGTTACTGCATCTGACACTTACTCGAGCACCAACCAAAATATACAAATACACTAACACAATCACCCACTCTGATACCTATACAACACATCTCACACACACCATACACTAAAACATATTCCTCCTTGCAACTGAATACACTACCTTATATTACTGCTTGATGAAACTGAAATACACATGCACCCACACTATGATTCACAAGTATATATATACTCAACACAAATACTCACTCGCACTAACCAGATAACTCCTCCCCTCCTAGTACTGGTCTGTAGTATAAATCCTAATGCACTGTAGTGCATTATATGAATCACATTGCAGTACCACCCGAGCTCCAAAATACCCTATGTTCCCCGATCACACCAGAATACGGGCTCCACTGTCAACACTGGTACAAAAGACACTCTATTACACTAAACCTCCAACATATGGTATATTCACTATGAATACACTCATCACACACTAAATACACACTGGCCCTCTCAATATGCACACTAACACTCTTCATATTATCATTCATTCTCCTTCACTCACTGAACAACACTGAAATACAGTGCACCTAAACACTGATTGCAGGCCCCTATTTGCAATATGTTATTATACTTGCTCAGCAATTTAAGTTGCAACAGCAATTGGCCACACTCTTAACCAACTCACCTCACACCCACATAAAATCATATATAAAGACACTCAAAATATATATATATATATATATATATATATATATATATATATATATATATATATATACACACACACACACACACACACACACACACACACATACACATACACACACACATGCACACACACACACACACACTAAGATATCAATAGCAATATATATATATATACACTCCTATACATGACACTAACACATATATAATTATATACATATATATCCACATTAATTATATATATTTATATATATACACCTATATATCTCATTCTAACACTCAATGCAAATATAAATACACACACACAACTCTTTGACATTCCACCAAACACTTGGTGTACAAATTCAGAGTTTTCTTCAAATAGACACAAAACTCAATGTTCCTCAAGAGAAAAATCTAGATCTAACATAATAAAAGCTTCTAACACCTAGATCTAGCCATATAGAGTCAATTTTACCTATAGAAGGGTTCCTATAGGTCCAATGGGTAACAACAAATAGATTAAAAAATAGAGAATTATCTAGGTTTTGAGTGACCTCCTTGAAGAACTCCGAATTTGGACACAAGAAAGACAAAGTGGAAACGATTCTCAATATTTAGACTCCTCTTCAAGCTTCCTCTAGCAATAACAAGCTCCTTAGCCTCCTTGGAAAATAAAAATAAGAGGGATGAGATTTAGGAATAGTAGATTTGGTGGGGAAGGGATTTGGATTTGCTTCTAAATTTGGGGATGAACTAATTAGGAAAGAAATGGAGGCTACTCATGAATGAAGAGGCATAAATATAAGCTCCCTCTAGGGTTAGGGTTAGGTTGAGAAATATTTAAATTAACTCAAATGCCCCTCTCATTCTTTTATGAATATGATCAACTAATCATGTAGAAGGAATATTCTATTCTTGAGTCTAAATAGGTTTAATAAACTTAATCTATTCATGACTAACTAATTAAATGAATCAATGGGTCAAGTCAAGTCTAGTGTGGTCCACTAATGTCGTCTAATTAAAGTAGACTAATCAACTAACAAATAATAATATTAGTCAATATATATATATATATATATATAATATACATTATATATTAAACAAAAATATAAACACAATATTTATACTAATGCAAAATGACAAAAATATTCTAATTCTGGAAATGTGGTAGTGACAAATCTACCCCCCTTAGAAAATTTTGTCCTCAAAATTTAAGACACCTCTTCTCTCTTTGGCCAGTCACTTATTCATTAATCTTCACTACGGTCAAACCTCCAACAATCAAGGTCTAAGAAAGTCCTACCTACAATCATACAACATGCAATCTAAAGAAAGAAAATAAACATGCATGGTTATAGTCTCTGTTTGTCATGGTATTGTAGTCTTTGTCAGGATATGCTACTAATTACATTCTAGCATAAAAATTACTAATGCAACTAAAGGTACTAAGGAATCAATCAATCAAATAGATAAAAAGTAACAGAAGGAAAGAACAGAACCTCCAAGCCCATCACCTGCAGTATCGGTCTCCTCGACCGTCATCGCAAATGCCCTACCCTGCTGGGGTGGCTTCCTCCACGGGTGCTAAGCAATATGTGGTTCCACAGGTGGCCTAACTTGACCTCTTTAATTTGGAGCTACACGCTAACCAAAAAGATAAGGATCTAGAAGATAATCCCTCACGAGATGTCCCGCAATGCCACAGTGCAAACAAAGTCCGAGCCTCACCCTGCAGCTCTCCCAAAGGTGACCTAGCTTCTTGTAGAAATGGCAAGCCTGTTGGGTCTGCCTTTGAGGTTGTTGCTGATCCTACTGAACACGAACCGGTGCCTGATGCTAGTGGTGGTGATGCTGAAATATCTTTGACTGCTGCTGAATATAGGGATGCTTGGTTGGTCTCGTGCTGCCACTCGCATCTCCAGAAATATCGTAACTCCTCTTGGGCCTGAGATCCAGATCCTTCTCAGCAATTTGGGCATCTATCAAGATATCCTCAAAGGTAGCGGTGCGACAACCAGAAGTTCGCGACCTAATCTCCCTGGTCAGTCCCTTCCTGAACTTTCGGACTTGATCTCCTGGGACCTGAATCATAGATGGTGCAAAATGGCTCAAATGGTAGAACTCTGTGGCATACTCGTCGACCACCATCTTTCCTTGGATCAAGTCATGAAACTGACTCTCCAAAGCTCTCAGGGTCACGTCGAGAAAGAACTTCTCCTTGAAAAGCTTCTTGAAAGTCCTCCAAGTAAGTACTTGAGCAGTAAGTCTCAACTCCATGCAATACCACGTGAGTGCGATATCAAACATTTAACTACTGGCCGCCTCAATCTGAGCGCTCTTTGGAATCTGGGCCAATCGCAGGTTCCTCTCTATATCCTTTGTCATGACCTGTACCCGAATTTTGGGGCACGAGAACGTGGGTACGTCCAGCCTACGCCACAGCATTGGCGGTAGAACATTGTCTAGGTTATAATACTATCTAACCAATCTCACACGAGCATCCAACTCCATAAGGAGACACGGATATCACAATATAATATAAACAATATACTCAATCACATAACTACAGCACGATAAGATATCGAAGAAATAAATAAAATGCAACACAAGTCTAAACAAAATAGTCTAACTCAAATAATAATATCCAAGTCTCAAAGTATGCCGAAAACAAATTCGATACTATAAACTGCTAAAAGAAACTAACTAAATAACTAGTGATCCTAGCTAGACCTCCCGGAATCACAACTGAACTACATGATCCAAGGCTGCAGCTACTCTCCCTGTGGTCCAAAATATGTCGGACACCAGTCCTCTAAGGCGCAGTCTAGAAAAATATTTCCAGTCAGGATGGAGCAAAGTACATCTCAAATAACAGTTTCAGTTAATTGATAAGGACTATAAAATAATAAATAGATGATGTTATATAGTGAGAGAAGACAATAAATAAATACAATGGCAAAATAAAAAGAACAGGCAATATAGGCAATATGGTTTAGTCAATGAATATATAAAATGGAGAGAACGAGGTACAATATCATATACGGGTGATGTAGTATATGAACTAAAATAGAGAACTATAACTATTCTAAGTGTTTAAAATCGTAGTTTCAAAATATGATCAGCTTGGGAACTTGTATGATAGCTATATGTGTCACGTCCCAGTCCCAAAATACGTAGGACTAGGAACACGTAAGCATGCCAGCCGCATGGATATGGCAACTCCAATATATGGAAACCAAACCCATACGTACGCTGTAATATGAATATAAAATCCACAAGTGGTATAAATATATGTCACAAGTCACAGGGTACAAACTAAATCTCATCTACAGAAAATCAATATAAATGAATAACCAGCATCTATATAACTAGATCTCAACATAAGTATCTAAGGATGATAGTTGGATGGAAACAAATCCACTACCAACTCGAATGTAAGAGCAAATACAAAATAAGTATAACACAACAGCACCATATAAGAATATCAGCTAGCAATCACGGGCTCGAAGAGAGGACATCCACGAAACATATATAACCATCCAAATCTGCGCTCCTGCAAATACTCAAGAACAGATACACATGGCAGAGGACCAAGTCCACAGAGGGACGTAACAAGATACATAAAAGCGAGCCAGCTTGAATACAGTAAACATGCATATTATTTGAAAATAAATAAGTACGCTGTACAAGACATCTATATGAATGCAAATGAGGATAACTTTTTGACGTATAGACAAGGGTAGGCTACTCGATCTACCTCACAACTCACACACCCGTCAATGGATATCAGAAATCGACATACCACGGGGGTAGCGACCAGCGAGACTCCATAAATTGACATATCGCGGGGGTAGCGACCAGCGCGACACACGCCCGTAGTGCGAGCTATATACTACAGTTTACCAGAGTGGTTAAAAGCCCATATGTCTAATGATTGTCCTCTATGATACTAAGTGTCAAGTGTGTGTCAACATATCTAATATATAATAATGACTGAAAGAAACTACACATGCAAGAAATATACAGAAATGCAATAAATATACAGAAATATAAATAGCATGCAAAAGTACTGTAACAATTTGGCAAGGTATCTTGCCTGGTCTAAAAAGGATGAAGTCCCAACTCAAGGCGTCGTCCGATCTACCCGTCACATAAATTAAACAAGTTAGGTTACAAAAGTGGGTAAATAGGTTCCTCCATTTAATCTATTTTAATTTTGAATAAAATAACCTAAAATAGTATTTTAATCTTATTATAATCTAATTTTATTGTTAAACCCTAATTTTGTCCAAAGAACTGAATTTTATCAACTCGAGACTCATGGCACGCAAATCGAGGCGATCTATTGACCGAAAAGTCAACCGACACAAACTCAACTTTCATGCATGATTTCCTGTAGATTTCAGTGTCAAAAATATACTAGAATTTATGGCTCGTCCGAATTCAAATTCGTTTGGGAATTATGGCACATACAAATTTTGTATTGTGCACCGATGGTTAAATTCTAACCTAGAAGTTCTACAGAATTAACAGTATGTAAATACTTCGAATTAAATTCTGGAAAAAATATATGTCGTTGATCTCGATATTAGCTTTCCGAAACTTTAAACGGTTCATGATTCTGATTCTGGGTTCTCCCGGGATTGTGAAAACATCAAAACACGTCTATTTTCAGACATGTTGTGCTCTATGAATTTTCCAGAATTTAATACTAATAATTTCGAAAAAAAATTTATATAATCATAAATCTAACCTCAATATCTTTCTAACGCAAGAAACTAGGCCTCGTTTGGAGTCCGGAGCTATGCGCAATGGCTTCTGGAAGATGAAGGAACCCTAGATGACAATTCTCCAAAATTTCTCTCTAAAATAATAGGATAATTAGGGTTATCATATTATATATATAGAGAGATGTACCTGCGGCTGAATAGATATTTATAAGCTGACACGCGTCAGAATCTGATTGGATGGTTTTATTTATATTATTTATTTTTGATTTGCCTTTATCAAAACATTATTTAAGTCGTTTTAAATCTAAATAACTCCAAATAAATATTTAAAATAATCATAAAAATCTGTAAAAATTACAGAAAATATATTTTGAATCCAGAAACCCTAGAAAAATACTTGAAATAATTTTATGTTCATAGGTTTTCTACTATAATTAGAAGAAGCTCTAAATATTAGTTTTACCCATATAACTAAAAATAAATACTAAAATTATTCCAAAATTCTGAAATAATTCCAAAAAAAATATAATAATATTATAAACCCTAGAAAATAACGTGGGTCCATTCTATATTCCTGGGATTGCACAATAAATTCTACAAGTCCTAAAAATTAATTATTAGCCTAATTACTCCCAATAAATACTAAAAATACTGAGAAAATTCCCAAACAATTCTAGAAAATATATGTGACTATTTAGAACCTAAAATAAAATTTTGGGATATTTTTAGTTAAGTTTGAACATAAAGTAAATTCTTCAAAGTCCTAGAAAATTAGTGTTACTAGTTTTTAATTAACTAAAAATTATGGAAAAATTCCAATAATCTAAAATAGCCTAAAAATAATTCTAAATAAATATTTATATAAGTAAATATACTAAAAAATTTATTTTCTAATTAACTAAGAGAATACTCTAAATAAATTCAACATCTATAATAAATATAATAATATAAAATATACACAAAATACCTATTTTGGGTGAGAGAGTTTACAATATGTCCTGGCTAATCATACGTGAGGTGTATGATTAACACTTACCAATATTTTATACTTGTACGATAGGTGTTTGATCACATCTCTCACTAGCAATTTTCCTGCCCCCAACTAGTACTGTGGATCCAACCATGACACATCATCATACACGATCAATGTCCAATATATCATGTACAATGTTTAATATTAATGTCGTATACAATGTCAATACGATAACTAATATAGCATCTCATGACTGCATATCCAATCTATATACTAGTCCGTGTAGCACAGTATCAAGAATCAGATGTAACATTTCTAAATACTGGAATTATAAAAATTATCAAATAATAGAAATTATCAAAGAATGTACTCGTCTGGGGTCCTTAGCTGGCAATACTAATGTCCTGCTCCTGAAGTCTCGCAGAACAATCCAATAGTCCTATATACATATAATATAATATAATACAACATCAGTCATTATACTAGCACACGCACAAACACAATATACTGAACTCAGCAGCTACACTAGGGTGACACTGGTCAACTAGGGTCAAGTATGCATCTAGTTGCACGGGTGTCACGTCCGTAATTGCTGTACAAAATAGGCAGTCAAAATAATGCGGGTCTTGCCAGTATGTCAGTGTACATATGGCAGTCTGCTAACAATATTATATGGTCACAGGTCAACGTAACTACGGGATATCCGTGGTTACACTCGGGTCACATAGTACATATATAATTATACATTATAAACTAGCATATAACATTAATACTCATATATATATATATATATATATATATATATATATATATATATATATATATATATATATATATATATATATGTGTGTGTGTGTGTGTGTGTGTGTGTGTGTGTGTGTGTGTGTGTACACTAATAGAATTTATACTATATATATATATATATATATATATATATATATATATATATATATATATATATATATATATATATATATATTAAACATATACTAGTATACTATACATATATACCAATTGGGTTCATATATATATATATATATATATATATACCAATTGGTATATATGTATAGTATACTAGTATATGTTTAATATATATATATATATATATATATATATATATATATATATATATATATATATATATATATATATATATATACATATTAAATGTATACTAGGGAATACATATACTATACATATATACCAATTATATATCCATTACCAAACATATACTAAATACACAATACACGTATTTTAAACATAGCTAAAATACGTATGCATATAATTAAAGAATACGCATCTGCGCGTACGTGTACATGTACGCAAGAGGGAGAACTCGAACCTATGTACGTGGGATGAGACATTCGTGCCGAGGTCGTCACGAAGGGGGTGCTCGGTTCAGTCGAGTGGGTCGAACTCCAGCGTATGCAGGTGATCGTCGACGAGTAGACATCGACTTCAGGGGCTTCTCCGGTCAGTTCAGCGTATTCTGGCCGGTCGAGCAGCGGTCTCCAGTCGAGTGCAGGTGGTCGTGCTCTGGCGTTCAGGCACTCAGGTGGACAGCGGTGTCCCTCCAGCCGAGTGTAGGTTGTGCAGCGGCTCTGGGGCAGGCGAAGGTCAAAGTCGGGTCCTGGTCCGGCGAGGGGGTCGAAGAACGACGGTTTCAGTCGAGTACAGGCGATCCAGCGTATTGATGGGCCGTGATCCGGTCGGTTTTGGTCGAGCGAAGGATGGCGAGGTGGCAGATGGGAAGGGTGTCATTCAGGTGCTCCGGCGGGTCAGCGGGGTACTGCTCGACGTTGAGGCGGGTTGTACATTACAGCGGGTGATGGAGTCGACGAGGGAGGTGATGGTGATGGTGCAGACTTGGGGAGATAGAGGTCAGAATAGTCGATGGGGGGTCCGGTGAGGCAGGGCTCGGGTCTAAGGGAAGGTAGAGGCAGGAAAGGTCGAGTGCTGAAGTCAAAGTTGAGGGTCGGCCGGGTGGCAGTTGGCTTGGATCGGGTTCTCAAGGAAAGAGAAGTGGAGAAGAAGAAGAAGAAGAAGAAGACTGCGGTTATGGAGAAGGAGGGAGGAGAGAGAAAGTAGGAGAGGGTTTCCCTAGGTTTTGGGGATTATGGCCTGCTTGGGGAAGTGTGTGTGAGGAGACACTTTATAAAGATGTGTGATGGTGAGTGTGTGGTGATGATAAGTCCCCATTTGAATGGGTGGCTAGGATTTAACATGATAGATTTTTGTTCACACAATAGAGAGGGGAGTGAGGTTGACTAGTCAATGAGTTGAGGGCTTCTCCATTTGGTTTGAATCAATAGGATGATGACACCTAGTGCAATATTTGTAATTAAGTCCCTTAAATTTGGGTATTTGTACAAACACATAAAATGATGGAAAATTGGTAGAGGAATTGGTGTTTTGTAGGATGAAGGGGTGTTGTGTATTTTGCATGGGCTCAATAAATGAGGGATTAGGTTAAATTGGGGTTAAGTTAGGATTAGTCAAAGTTGGTATCCCCAATTTAATTAAAATAAATTATCATGTACTCTTAAATTAAATGGGGGCACATGGGGTCTCAATTTGGAGTGACACAAGGGTCATAAAAGGTGTAGGCTTGGTGTTAGTCTTGGACCCTTTAATTGGTCCGGCTAAACGGATTGAGTTGGTATCTCAAAATTGATGACAATGACACAGGTGCACGACACAGAATTAAATAATAGATTTCGGATACAGAAAGTTGTACAATTAAATTAGAGCACAAAGGATTATGATTTTGAGTGACGGAAAAGTCCAGCGCCTAAGTTGGCGTGTCAAGTCTAGAATGCAACAACTTGTTAGAAATTATGGGCTAATGTTGGGCTCCGAATATTGCAACAACGGTAGGGTATAACAATTAAATAAAATCATAATAGCAATTTTAATCCTCAACATTTAATCCCGAATAATTACAAATTATATCCATAACACTATATTTCGGTCAGGGCTCCATCTAGTGGGCATCTAGGTCTAGTCTACTAACTCATGCATTAATGAACACTATATATATAATACACATACATATATTATATATACATATATCATGCAATTATTTTAAAATAAATACACACAATACCTATAATATAGAAAATGACAAAAATACTCATATTTTTAGGATGTGGTAGTGACATCTTCTAACCAGTCATCAGCATAAAGTATCCCCTCGATACCCTTGAACTCTCGAGGTGCCATCCTCTTGAAGTCAACTATAGTGCCTAGCCTCTGCTGCTACTGCTGGCTATGATGCTGCTGGGCAACTCTCTCAACTTCCTATAAGGCTACCTGGTGAGCATTCTCCATGCTCTTTCTCATCATCTCAGTCTACGCTTGGTGCGCCTCTGCTTGCACCCTATGAGACTCAGCCTGAATATGATGGGCCACCGTCGTTACCCTTTGGGCATCTACCATATCCTGGATTAAAGTAAAAACCTGTGCCCCATCAGCAGGCACACCTCCAGAAAAAGGAATCTGCGGTAGAGGAGGAAGGTCCTCCGAAACAACTGGAACAACCCTTTAGAAAAGTGGAAGAGGAGGACCCCTGAAAGCTGATGAAACTCCTACGCGGACAGAAGATGAAGGAATAGTCCCTGCCACTCCCTGTGTAGGAGGTCGAGAGGTCACTGACCTCTATGACATGACAGCTGCTCTCGATCACTATGATCTGGTCTTCGACCACATCCTGAAGACAGATCGAAACAAGAAGAAGTCATTAAGGCACAAGAATACAATATCAATAATGAAGGACATCAATATTCAAGGAAAGAAATATTCAAAAAGAATAAGGATAGCAAAATTAATAGATTGGAAATATTCTTAGTTGTAATTGAGTATTCGCTCTCATCCTATTATACTATATCATAAATCCTATCGCAGGCTCGCAATAGTATAACTAAGTCATTGCACTACCATGATATCATACTAATTACGAAGCTGGACCTGTGTGGGCCACCAATAAAATGTGTCACGACCCGCACCCGATATAGGGGTACGCCTACGCTGTAGCATCGGCGGTAGAACGCTGTCAATCTCATACGAATTTCTAACTCCATAAGGAGACACAGATAAAATAATATAATATAAAATACTTAATCACAGAACTAAAGAACGATAAGATGTCAAAAGAATAATTCGAACACAACCGTAAAGTCTAAACAATAATATAATCTAAACTTCAAACAATAACATCCAAGTCTCAATATATGCCGGAGACAAATCCGGTACTAAAATATGCAAAAAAGAACTAACTATAACTAGTAATTCCGGCTAGGCCTTCCGGCAATCACACCTGAGCTACAAGGTCTAAAGCTGCAACTACTCTCCATGTGGTCCATAATATGTCGGACACCAGTCTTTTAAGTCACCATTTAAAAAATATATCCAGTCAGGATTAGAGCAAAGTACATCCCAATAGCAATTCTAATTAATTGACAAGGACTATAAAAGAATAAATAGAGGATGTTATATACTGTGAGAAAATAATAAACTGATATAATGACAAATAGTAAGAAGAACAGGCAATGTAAGTAATAAGTATAGTGCATATATGAAATAAAGAGAAAGGAACTACAATATCATATACAAGGTAATATAATATATAAAATTAAAATGAAGCACTGTAACTATTTTAAGTGTTTGAAATACTAGTTTTGATATGTGATCGGCTTGGGAACTTGTACGATAGCTAAATGGCCTAGCTAATCATACATGAGGTGTATGATTAACACTAACAATATTTTATAATTTATAATCGGAATATGATCATATTTCTTAGCATTTTTTCTACCATAACAAGTACAGTAGATTCAACCATGACACGTTATGATACACGATCAATATCTAATAACAATACCATGTACGATGTCTAATGTCAATATCGTGTATGATATCAATACGATAACTATTGTAACATCTTATGACTGAAGATCCAAGCTAAATACTAGTCCGTGTACCATAGTATCAAGAATCAGATGTAACATTTCTAAATACTTGAAATATAGTAATTATCAAATAATGGAAACTGTCAGAGAATATACTCGCCTTTGGTCCTGAGCAAAAAATATAACTCGGTGTCCGATCTGGTGTCACACACACTTAGATATAAAATTCTATATTATTTAGTGTAATGAAGCGATAAACATGTTTAAATAAGTGGAAATATGGTTTCTAGGCCAAAACTAGGTCATATTAGTTACACTAGGTCAAAGCTTGACTTTTAGAGTCAAACTAGTCAACATCAGTCAATTCTAGGATAAACCTAGGTTAAAATAGTCAAACTAGCTAATGTTAGATGCTAAGATACCATATATACTAAGTATATATAACTTATGTGTATTACTAGTTATCTACTATTCTAATAAGCATAACTATTACTATTGGTATCTTGATACATCGATACTAATACCTTAACTAATAAATATATACTACCCATTATTTCAATAATGCACTTAACACTAAGGTATCATATACTCTCATCCGTACCCACTATTATATATACATCACAACTAGCCATCTAATGCATAAGTATTCCTTATGTATCACTCATATTAACACTAAGATATGAATTAATACCCAAAACTACCTTGACATATCCTTACATACTAATAACTACCTTGACCTCAACTTACCTGTCATATAATACCTTAACATACTAATAACTACCTTGACCTCAACTTACATCCATATCTTATCCCCAAAACTAATACATTAACCCTCATATTATTACACAACACTTAGCATACCATACTAAGCCTATTGCACCTAACTATATGTCTGCACCCTTGTAGAACAAACAACAAGTAACTGCTGCTACTTGCTGCCATCAGTTCAGATGGCCACTGAACTGACTCCACATACCTATGCACTCTTGTACACAAGTCTGAACCCAACTATTTCCCCCAATGTCCAGGAAATCAAGCATGTACCTAACTACTTCCAACTACAGCACATTAAACCAGTGCATCAGGGTGCACTGGCATACCCCCAAACACCTACTACTTGATTCTTACCTCAATCCTATATTGATACATATCTATACTCACTAACATAAACTCACAGGTAACTAATGATACACTTGGTTTCACACTCTAGAACTACCCACGCCCTCAATGACACCCTAGCTTGTATAACTTATACTCTCACACATACACATTTGCGTGTCCAGACTCCCACTTGATAACCAATTTGTAACCTATCACCTCCAACTACTATCATCAGTTGGTTTGAACTGATACTCCAATCCCTTCCTCCTGCAGTAGTAGTCACATTGATAGAAGTATCAGTGCACCCATGGCTCTGGTATACTCTAAACCAATATGAGAGCTTCCTAAAGAACCTGCAACCATACACTAATAACCACTGATACATTCAGGTATCAGTTGGCCTCACTCAAAATCTCCAACTGCACAAAATCTTAACTGATACTTGACACTAAACAACAACTTGCTGCTATTCATCTTTGTTTCCTCTTCTCAATCTTTCTCCTTGAACTACAGAATCTAATACCCACTTATAGGTACCATACCATTAAATAAACTATAGTCTCACTATCCTAAAGTCTGGAACAACACACCTTACTGAAATACACACATAATACCTAACTTTCCCCTTGCATCCACTTGCTGCCAACCTTCAAGTGTTGCTGCTATTGTGGCTCCTACAAACTTACACACAGCACTATCTGATACCATTGTGCATTCAAACATCACTTCTGTAAACTCCCTCACCCAAAATAGGTATTTGTGTATATTTTATATTATTATATTTATTATAGATGTTGAATTTATTTAGAGTATTCTCTTAGTTAATTAGAAAATAATTTTTTTTAGTATATTTACTTATATAAATATTTATTTAGAATTATTTTAGGTTATTTTAGATTTTTGGAGATTTTTTCTAGAATTTTTGGTAATTAAAACTTAGGAAACATAAATTTCTAGGACTTCTATGATTTACTATACGACCATACTTGCATGTCGTTCCTACCAAATATTTATTTTAGTTTAAAATATTTAATTATATTTTCTGTAATTTATTTAGAATTTTAAGAAATTTATTTAGATTTTTTTAATTATTTAGGATTTATTTGGATATATATAGTCTTAATATTAGATAGATGCTAATTTAGTGTTAATAAATATTAATAAGATTTTATAAATTATTTGTATTATCTTTAATTATATTTAAGATTATAAATTATTGAGATAAATTCAAACTCTATTTTAAATTAATTCAAATCCTGAACCTACTAGGAAATCAACTTCATGCATATCCTATCCTTATTTAAATTCATCATAATCCTATCCAAATTAACCAATCCTAGTTGTATTTAATTAAGTAGTGTCCACCATTATAAATACCTCATCCTTCATATTTTTCTTCCCCAAATTCCTCTCTTTTTCGTCCAAAAATAGTCAAAATTCGTCATAAATTCAGCCTCATTTTCTACTAGTTATGACGAATTAAAAAGACGATATCTCCTAGCTCCGGACTCCAAACGCGCTCCAGTTTTTTTTATTAGAACGATATTGAGGTTAGATTTCTGTTTTTATAAATTTTTTTACGAAATTATGAGTATTAAATTCTGAAAAATTCGTAGAGCACAGGATGTTCGAAAATAGACGTGTTTCGATGTTTTCGCGATTTCGGGAGAACCAGGAATCAGAATCACGAACCGTTTAAAGTTTTGGAAGCTAATGTCGAGATTATCGACATATATTTTTCCCAGAATTTAATTCAAAGTATTTACATACTGTTAATTCTGTAGAACTTCTAGGTTAGAATTTAACCATCGGTGCACAATACAAAATTTGTATGTGCCATAATTCCCAAAAAAATTTGAATTCAGATGAGCCATAAATTCTAATATGTTTTTGATGCTGAAATCTACAGGAAATCATGCATGAAAGTCAAGTTTGTATCGGTTGACTTTTTGGTCAACAGATCGCCTCGATTTGCGTGCCATGAGTCTCGAGTTGATAAAATTCAGTTTCTTTGGACAAAATTTAGGAATTAACATAAATATCAGAATAATAAGATTAAAATAGGATTTTAGAGTAATTATTCCAGAATTAAATAAATTAAATAAATTAATGGCTATATTATTATATAGTTATATGAATATATATGTAAGTAAATGCTAATTGATAATTATGACTAAATATTCAGACTGTATGACCCTAGGACATCGTAGATTATCCCATACTTACCTTGACCATGTTGACCCTAAGAACTTGTGAATTTGTCTGCCTTGCGTACATTAACGTACTAGCATAGACACTTGTCAGTTGACTGACTGATTTCGTACAGTACTTGAAGACGCGACACCCGCCCAATTCAACGCATAATTGACCGTGTTAGATGACTAGTGTTACCCCTAGTATACCCCCTGAGTCCAGTATAAATGTGGTTGAGTATGTGCTAGTGTAATGACTAATGATTCTATTATATTATATTTATGTGTACATAGGATATTGGATTGTTCTGCGCAATTTCTGGAGCAGGTTATTGGTACATTGCAGCTTCCTTGCCAGGCAAGTATACCTTGCCATTGTACTGTTATTCATATTCCATATGTTGCATGCATCTTTATTTTCTGTCTTTAGTTCATATATTTTAACTGTTATATAAAATGCGCGTGACGGTGTCATCGCGATATATTTTTATCTATGTATTGCATGGACCTTGTTAATGAGACTACCCCATTATCATGTTGCACCATTAGGTTCATTGGCCGTGACACAGTTGTTACACGAGTGTGAGTCTCATATAGATCACGGACTGCGTGACAGGTCTGGCCTCCTGTACGTAAGGGCCGTGCGTTAGGAATAACTGCTGTTAGAAACTTTACATGCTAGTAGACTTGACAGTTATTAGAGGTGTTATTGTGTCATAGATGTGACATGCTTAGAGCATAGGGTAGGGAGAACAACAAGTACCGCATTTGAGCTCCTTTATACTTTTTCTATTGTGCGCCCGGATTCTCCGCCGGAGATACGGGTGGTGATGACCACTATATATTATATTATTATCAGGCGAGCCTCCGGTGTTCGAAAGATGCCGTGCCTTTTTAGGCCCCTGGATCTCCAACAGAGAACCATGCCAAATCCCAGGTTTTCAGCCAGATAGCTCACTTGTGGGGAAAGTTGTTCTTAACTGTATTCACTTAGATGGTTAGGCGACCCATTGGATATTTATTTCAGTACTTTATTGGCATGTGTTTAAGTATCTTGTTATGTCCCTCTGAGGACCTGGTCCGCTGTCAGGTGTACCTGTTCTTGAGTATTTGCAGGAGCGCAGATTCGGATGGTTATAGATGCTTCGTGGATGTCTTCTCTTCGAGCCGTGATCAATAGCCGGTATACTTATATTGGGCTTGATTGTGTTGTACTCATATTGTATTTACTTTTCCATTTGAGTTGTTAGTGGATTTGTTTCCACCCAACTATCATCCTTAGATACTTCTCATTGAGATCTAGTTTCATAGGTACTGTTTATTTATTTCTATATGATTTTGGTGGATGAGATTTAGATTTTACCCTGTGACTTGTATTACATTTTATACTACTTGTGGATTGATATTCATACTACAGCGTACGTATGGATTTGGTTTCCATATATTGGAGTTGTCATATCCATGCGGCTGGCATGCTTACGTGTCCTAGTCCTACGTATATTTTTGGGACTGGGACGTGACAACTTCCCCCACCATTGGCATCTACGAGTATCTCTTCCAGTACACAGGATACTTATAAGTACCCCTCAAGCCTGTATACTGATACATCAACATACACTCACTCCTAACTCTTACCATCATTATCCTACTACCATAGATACATTCCTATGATATTGTGATACTCAGTACACCTGTGTACTATCAGGTATCAATTATTCTTTCTATGATTCCAATATTTAGTTTCTACATCTGACACTTGCTCGATCACCAACCAAAACACACAAATACACTAACACAATCACCCACTCTAATACCTATACAACATATCTCACACACACCAATGCACTAGAACATATTCCTTCTTGCAGCTGAATGCACTACCTCACATCACTGCTTGATGAAACTAAAACACACATGCACCCACACTATGATTCACAAGTATATATATACTGAATATAAATACTCACTGGCACTAACCAGATAACTCCTCCCCTCCTAGCACTGGTCTGTAGTGTAAATCCTAATGCACTGCAGTGCATTATATGCAGCACATTATAGTGCCATCTGAGCTCCAAAATACCCTATGTTCCCCGGTCACACCCGAAAACAGGCTCCACTGTCAACACTGGTGCACAAGACACTCTATTATACTAAACCTCCAACACATGGTACACTCACTATGGATACACTCATCACACACTAAATACACTCTGGCCCTCTCAATATGCATACTAACACTCTTTTTGTTATCAGTCATTCCCCTTCACTCACTGAACATCACAGAAATATAGTACACCAAAATACTGATTGCAGGCCCCTATTTATAATATGTTGCTGTACTTGCTCGATAATTTAAGTTGCAACAACAACTGGCCACACTCTTAAGCAACTGGCCACACTCTTAACCAACTCACCTCACACCCACATAAAATCATATATATTGACACTCAAATATATATATATATATGTGTGTGTGTGTGTGTGTGTGTGTGTGTGTGTGTGTGTGTGTGTGTGTGTGTGTGTGTATATATATATATATATATATATATACATATATATATATACATATATATATATATACATATATATATATATACATATATATATATATACATATATATATATATATATATATATATATATATCCACATTAATTTTATATATTTATATATACACCTATATATCTCATTCTAATACTCAAGCAAATGTAAACGCACGCACATAACTCATTGACATTCCAATAAACACTTGGTGTACAAATTCGAAGTTTTCTCCAAATGGACACAAAACTCAATATTCCTCAAGAGAAAAACCTAGATCTAGTAAAATAAAAGCTTCTAACACCTAGATCTAGCAATATAGAGTCAATTTTACCTATGAAAGGGTTCCTATAGGTCCAATGGGTGTTTATATAACCATAAATAGAGTAGAAAATAGAGAATTACCTAGGTTTTAAGTAACCTCCTTGAAGAACTCTGAATTTTGACAAAAGAAAGAAGAAGTTAACACGATCCTCAACACTTGGACTCCTCTTCAAGCTTCTTCTAACAATGACAAGCTCCTTAGCCTCCTTAAGAAATAAAAATAAGAGGGATAAGATTTGGGAAGAGTGGATTTAGTAGGGAAGGAATTTGGGTTTGCTTCTAAATTTAGGGATGAACTAATTAGGAATGAAATAGAGGCTACTCATGAATGAAGAGGCTTATATAAGCTCCCTCTAGGGTTAGGGTTAGGGTTAGGTTGAGAAATATTTGAATTGACTCAAATGCCCCTCTCATTCTTTCATAAATAAGATCAACTAATCCTATAGAAGGAATATTCTATTCTTGAGTCTAAATAGGTTTAATAGACTTAATCGGGTCATGACTAACTAATTAAATAAATCAATAGGTTAAGTCAAGTCTAGTATGGTACACTAATATCAAGTCTAATTAAAAATAGACTAATCAACTAACCAATAATAATATTAGTCAATATATATATAGTACACATTATATATTAAACAAAAATATAAATACAATATTTATATTAATGCAAAATGACAAAAATATCCCTATTCTGGAAATATGGTAGTGATATTGATAGTGATCAGCTGTAATTTGATTTAATATAATCATGTAAGGAAATTAATTTCCAGACGAGCCGGCTAACAGGTGTCGTTGGCTAAACGCCAAATGGAGTAAATATGCAATGACGAGCAGGGAAGAAGAAAACCCGTTCGCTATCCCCTGCGACCATGTTCCTGGTATACGCCATGAGTTGGGGGAAGGTACGCTGGATCCTCAGGTGCTGGCTCAAAATCTGGCCATGCAAAACTAGTAGGGTTAGACCCCAAAGAGCAAGTATCACAAAGAAAGTACGAAATAGAGAAACAAAATCCAAGAAAAACATATAACAATACATAGGTTCAATATCGTAACTTAGGTTAATAGCATCTCCTAGCTTAAAGGCCTAACCTGACAACCAAACAAGAACAAGGGTTGAACCATCACACTATGATAGTCTATTTCCCTAGGCTACTAATCGAATAATCACTACAAAGTCTATTTCTTATATCGACAAATCATTTGTATTGCTTGCTATTTTTGTGGAGTCTAAGGTTATCTCAAAAATAATGCATAATAAGTATCCTCAGATCATACCAGTGTCAAACATGACCTAACTGAACCAAATAAATAAAATAGGCACTTGCAGGATGCACCAGTCCCCCGTAGGGCCACTGTGCTAAAAATATGGTAATAGCTATTCCAGGGTTCCTATAGTAAAATATTGGCTAGACATAATAATAGGTCAGATACTGTACTCCACTAAGGCAGATGATAAACAGTATCTGTGGTGGCCAGCCCACAGCACACTTAAAATAAATCTATGTGGGAGGTTCGTTAGCATAATCTCGGGATACCATTTTCTCCAATGTTACTACCGCTTTTAGTTACCTAATTAGCCCTATGTTGTGTTAGAAATCTCAAGGCGTGGCCACATGAGACTTTCCATAAAGATGTCGTACAAAGTATGGCTAGATACGAATCCATGGAAGTTGTCACTCCTCATTCCCGATATACATATTTGGAATATATTTTATTTTAGCATGGTTGCATTTGCATGGAGACTAAACCCATTCTTTGGTTTAACCTGGTTTATGATTTATTTTGGGGGTTGGTTCAACTCATGAGAACTTTTGGTTCAACCCTCAACCGTATCATATATAACCCAATATTCTCTCTCTCTCTCTCTCTCTCTCTCTCTCTCTCTCTCTCTCTTCACTTTTTTCTCTTTCTTTAGCTTTCTCTTTCCATTTTATAGGCAAGTACACCTTGCATGAGAAATGAAAAAACCCTCCATATTATTGTTCTATTATGTTTATTATGTATTCTAAGCACTTTTAGTTCTTGGAGTTTTCTATTTTGATGATGGATTAGTGTATATCTATATTTCTAAACTTAAGATTTTTATGGGTTTCATGAGTTTTTCTTGGTTTTGATCTATTAAACCTGTGTCTTTAAAATCTAGTTTTTGCTACATGGTAGATCTTTCAATTTAGAGCATTTTGGCTTTTGGTTTACCCGATTTAGACTTAAAATGAGAATTTTATGGACAAAATAATATTTCAATTTTTAGAGATTTTTTGCCATAGTCGAACCTGGTATTGGAGAAGAAGAAGTTTCCATGCAGCCAATGAGCATATGTGGCTGAGAGTGCCATACAGCCCGAGAGGGTTTTCACATACTAACAACATGCATCCATCTTGTTGATGCATGATGGTTAATTTACACAAGTTTTCTTGAATACCTTTTCTTGAATACCTTGTGCTTTCACTCGCTGAACGAATGAAAAATTTGCTAAAGTCCTAGAGAACTCCATGAGGCATTGAACCCCATGCGGTACAAACACCCATGCAGCCTGCAGAGCATGCGGCCCCTATTTTCTTGGACGCATGGCTCTGAAGCTTTGGCACTTATTTCTATGGCTTTGTCTTTTCTTCCTGACATACTTTATAGCTTGTCATATCAGTCACATCAGTCACTTTATGTCATATCACTGATACTTTATTTATTGTCATAAGGAGTAGACCTTCACCCTGGATATGCGGCCAAGTGATTCATGCGACCTGACTTCATATGCGGCCTGACTTCAATAGCGGCCAAGATTGTCATGCGGCCTGACTTTTTATGCGGCCTAGAGACCCATGCGGCCCTGCTTATTGATTGAATGTATAATTGATAATTGGACTCGAATAGTTTATCCATGCTGATACCACTATTGCTTGATAATTGTTCATAATTTAATGTGCGTCGAGGTATGACACATCGTGTCACGTGTTAAGTGATTATATTTGGATTGTGCATCGAGAATGCCTCCAAATTCCTGAGTGCATGATATTATATATATATTATTTCCCTAGCACAAGCATAATAAGCGAGTCAACTACCAAAGTATGGCTAGGATATTGATTGTCTGAATGTTGCATACACTCTCGGGTGAATCCAGATTTGACTTTCATGGATTCGTATCTAGCGTATCGTACCTTGTACGATATCTTAAAGAAAATTCTCATATGACCACGTCTTGAGATTTTAAACATAACATAGGGCTAATTAGGTAAGTAAAAATGGTAGTAACATGGGAGGGAATGATATCCCGACATCATGCCAACGAACCTTCCTACAGAGATTCATTCTAAGTGCGCTATGGGCTGGCCACTACAAATACTATATATCATCTGCCTTAGTGGAGTGTAGTATCGGACTTATTATTATGTCGAACCATTGTTTCAATATAGTAATACTGGAACCGCTAATACCGTATTTTTAGCACAGTGGCCCTACATGGGACTAGTGCATCCTACAAGTGCTATTTTATTTATTTGGTTCGGTTAGCTCATGTTCAAAACTAGCATGATCTGGGGATACTTATTATGTATTATTTTAAGATAACCTCAGACTCCATAAAATAGCAAGCCATACAAATGATTGGCGGATATAAGAAATGGACTTGGTTGTGATTATAATTATTCAGCTAGTAGCCTAGGAAAATGGACTATCTTAGTGTGATGGTTCAACCCTTATCCTTGTTTGGTTGTAGGATTGAGCCTTAGTGCTAGGATATGCCATGGACCTATGTTACGACACTGAACCTATATATTATTATATATTTTCTTGGATTTTTTGTTTCTCCATTTCGTGCTTCTTTATGGTATTTGCTATTGGGGTCTAACCCTACTGGTTTTGCATAGCCAGGTTTTGAGCCAGCACATGAGGATCCAGCGTACATTCCTCCAACTGATGGCGCGTACCAGGAACATGGTTGCAGGGGATAGCGAGTAGGTTTTCTTCTTCCCTGCTTATTTATGAATATTTACTTCTTGTTGGCGTTTAGCCACCGACACCTATTAGTCAGCTTGTCTGGATATTTATTTCCTTATATGATTGTATTAAATCAGACTACAGCTGATCACCGTTATGTACTTTTGTTACTCTTTCAGCTCCTTATTTTGCATAGTTGGTCTCCAGAACATTTTGAGAAAGCATTTGGGATACCTTATTGCTTATCATAGATGCTCTATACTTACTGTTTCTTGTTTGAATGTTTGAGACATAAAAGTTCTTGACCAAAGGAGACTTGATTGTAGCATGCATCTCCTTGTCTTATACAGCCGTGATCGTCGTACAACGTATAATACCTTGTATGGGGTAGCTGGCCATGTCCTCTTTGTATTCTGGTACTGGGCATGATAAGGTTTTATTGGTGGCCTATGCAGATATATTCTTTAGACTTATCGGGCATCATGGTCATAGGAGTCTCAATCAAACATGATCCTTCTTGAAATTCTGAATTTGTCCTCTTTGATACTCTGCTTGAATTCTCCCAGATTGGTTGATTTCGTGTTCCTTCTTGTCCTGTGCTTATTGTTTCTTGTGCTCTTCTTTAGGGCTTCTCCTTCCCCCAATATTACAGCAATAAGAGAGATAGAGTTGCCAGAGAAAAAAAATCCTGTGGAACCCCAGCTAAGGATCCGAATTGAACCTACGATGAATGGGCAGAGTAGCAGGCTCCAGGAGTCTCTGTACCTCCCATGGTGCCGGCAATACTGGATACCTCGGCCTTTCTAGAGATTATCTATGGATTATTGGCTGTCCAACAACACCAGATGGTGGTATAACCATAACAACAGCAACATCAGCAACAACAACTTCAGCAGCAGGAATAAAATATCCTGTTAAACCAAAGGTTACAGATAGCTTGGAATGAGACAAGAGAACAGATTCTGGGGCATCTGTTAGATTTTGCAGACAGAACCCCAGGTATTTTGATGGCATGGAGGATGCAATCACGGCCAATGATTGGCTCCAGGATATTGAGTCCATTCTGACAGCGGCTAAAGTTTTGGCCAAGGAACAAGTTGACCTAGTTCGCCTACAACTCCAAGATCTGGCAAAAGATTGGTGGGCTACGATAGATGTAGGATTGAGGCATACTATTTTATGGAAGGATTTTAGGACTTGGTTTAGGGCAAAGTACTTTGGGATTGTGGCTCAGTGTGAGTTGCAGTAAAGGTTCATTAACCTCAAGTAAACTGGAAGGACGGTAGACGACTATACGGTGACTTAACAGATTTGCACCAACCAAGGTGGCAACAGAGTCAGAGAGAGCAATGAGGTTCCAACAGGGACTTTAGTTGGAGATCTTTCATATGGTAGAGGTACACGACTACCAGACATTCGAGGAGATATTGATAGCAGCCAAGAGGGTTAAGCTTAATTCTCAAAGGATGGCATCAAGAAGAGTGGATTGGAAGAGGCCTTATGGACAGAACAATAAGGGAGGACTAGTAACCCGAACGTTAGCACCATTACCAGGCATTCGTATATATGATTCAGCACCGCAAAGGGTGGTAGTTTCAACAGTGATAGTACCAACTCAGCAACAACTGAGGCAGCAACATCAATAACGACGGAGAGCGCTGACAGGTTATACCTACTATAGCAAGGGAAGTCATACCCAAGATATTTATCGGGCAGCTAACAAACTATGTTTGAGATATGGAGCCCTGATCACAAGGTTGATACGTGCCCATTGATACAGAGGCCAGGAGGGCCAGTACAATAGTTTTCTGCATTGTCAGCTCCAAGGGCAGTGCAAAAAGAAGGACCAGAAGTAGCAATACGGCCTTTGACTCAGCGTCCGTTGTCGATGTAGGCCTAGCTTTATAGGCAGCAACAGCAGAATCATCAGGGACCACAACCATGACAACATGGAAGACAGCAGCAATGAGCTCAACAAGGCCAAGGGCAGGCACTCTTCTTATATTTGGAGGAAGCTATGGCATCGGGTGATGTAGTGGCAGATAATATTTTCGTTACAATCTTTTTTGTCATCACATTAATTAATTCTGGAGCTTCGCACTCATCTATATATGCATAATATGTGACACTTATTGGATTAAAGTTTGAGGCATTGCTAGCGAGGCTGAATAAACTCACTGGCAATTGGATCGTAGAAGTTAGTAGGGTGTGCCTAGCATGTCCAGTCGTAGTATATGGGCATTTATTACCTACAAAGTTGATCGAGTTTCTTATGGATAACTTTGACATTATCTTAGGCATGGACTAGTTAAGAGACATCCATACAACGATAGATTATCGTAAGGGTAGAGTATTATTTTAAATTCCTGGTTTAGAAGAGTTTGTCCTTAGCAGAATAGCAAGAGACCAACATAAGGAAGGAGTCACAACAGTAGCAAGGGAAGCAAATCCGCTGCCCAAGATAGTTGAAGAGTTCATAGATATCTTTTCCAACGATCTTCTCAAATTATCCCCAGTTAGAGTAGTAGAGTTCTGTATAGAGTTGATGCCAGGAGCAGAACCAATATCCCAGAAGGTGTACCCAAAGTCACCATCATAACTTGATCAATTATATCGACTCCTAGAAGAACTAAAGGCAAAAAGTTTATTCGGACCAGTGCATCATTGTGGGGAGCCCCAGCGGTATTGGTGAAGAAGAATGATGGATCAACGCAGTTGTGCATAGATTACAAGCAGCTTAATACAGTGATCGTGAAGATTAAGTACCCATCACCAAGGATTGATGGTTTGTTTGACCAATTAAGTGGAGCAAGAGTCTTCTCTAAGATAGATTTATGATTAGGATATCATCAGGTATGAGTTTGGGAGCAGGATATACCAAAGACATTATTTAGGTCACGATATGGGCATTATAAATTTTTAGTTATGCCATTCGGATTGATTAATGCTCCAGCAAGATTCGTGGACTTGATAAACCATATTTTCATGCCTTACTTAAACCAATTTGTGGTAGTATTCATTGATGACATCTTAGTATATACTAATATGAGGAGGAGCATGAAGAATATCTCAGGATAGTTCTACAAACTTTGAGGGAGCACCAGTTATATGGAAAGCTTAGTAAGTGTGAGTTCTGGCTGGATCGCATATCCTTTTTTAGACACATTATTTCTGGAGCAGGAGTTTCAGTTGATCCCAAGAAGGTAGAGGCAGTAGAGAACTGGCCAGTTCTAAAGACAGTAGAGGAAGTGTGTAGTTTCCTGGGCTTGGCAGAATACAACAGAAGATTTATGTCAGATTTGCTAAGATCTCGGCACCATTGACTCAGTTGCACACAAAAAAGTTAAATTTGTGTGATCAGCGGAATATCAGATAGCCTTTAAAGAGTTGAAGGAAAAGTTAATCTCTGCACCAATCCTCACTCTTCCAGCAGGCTCTGGAAGATTCACAGTGGACCGTGATGCATCAGGTAAGGGACTTTGATGTGTTTTGATGTAACAAGGAAGAGTAATAGCATATGCTTCTCGGCAGCTCAGAGATCATAAGATGAACTATCCAACTCACGATTTGGAGCTAGCAGTATTAGTGTTTACACTTAAGCTATGGAGGCACTACTTATATGTTGATCGAGTAAAAATATTCACAGATTATAAGAGTTTAAAGTATGTGTTCACGCAGAAGGACCTGAATATGAGGCAGAAAATGTGGCTTAAGTTGTTGAAAGAATATGATATAGAACTTTAGTACCATCCAGGTAAGGCTAATATAGTAACTGATGCACTTAGCAGAAGAGATAAAAAAAATTTCTTGACTATCCAGAAGCATATTCTAGAAGACTTAAGAGAGATAGGTATTAAGATAGTACTTCCACAGAGTACAGGAGTTCAGGATAGCCTACAGATTCAGTTAACTTTGGTAGATAGGACCAAACTAGCTCAGGCAGAGGACCCGAAGATTCAAAAGCTACGAGAAGAATATGAATCAGGTCTTCGAAACTAATTGACAATACATGCAGATGGAATTCAAAGGTTTGGGAATCATCTTTTTGTACCAAGCGGGGATATTAGGCAAGAAATTATGACTGAAGCGCACAGTTTCCAGTATTTCATTCATCTTGGAGACACGAAGATGTACTAAGATATCAAATAACACTTTTGGTGGAATAGAATAAAGAGAAAAATAGCACGCTTCGTATCACGATGTCTGATATATCAGCAAGTGAAGGCAGAACAACAGAGACCGGTAGAATTATTACAGTCGCTTCCTATTCCAGAGTAAAAGTGGGAATACATCACGATGAACTTTGTGACTGGTTTACCTAGATCACCGACTGGTCGAGATACAGTTTGGGTTATAGTAGATTATCTCACAAAAGTAGCTTACTTTCTTCCTTTTCGAGTTGGACAGTCCACAGAACAATTGGCTGAAATATATATGCGACAGATAGTGAGATAACACGATATCCCAGTAAGTATCATGTCAGATCGAGATACACGGTTCACTTCTTATTTTTGAAAAAATTTACACCAGAGCTTGGGCACCAAGTTAAGATTCAGCACAGCTAACCATCCCCAGACAGACGGACAATCAGAGAGAACCATCCAGACCTTGGAGGATATGTTACGAGCCTGTACCTTAGACCTTGGTGGATCTTGGGAGAATCACCTTTACTTGATAGAATTCTCGTATAATAATAGTTATCAGGCTAGTATTCATATGGCACCTTTTGAAGCACTATAGACAGGAAGTGTAGGTCACCATTGGCTTGGGACGATATTGGTGAGAAAAAGATGTTAGGCCCTAAAATGATCATGCAGACAGTAGAGGTTGTCAAATAGATCAGAGGGCGACTTCGGGTTACAAAAGATAGGCATCATCTTTGGGCATATCAGCATCATAGGCCTTTAGAATTTTATGTCGGTGACCACGTAATTTTACTGAATTTGCCTACCCGATGTGTCATTAGATTCGGGGTTTACGGGAAGCTTAGTTTGAGATACGTAGGTCCGTTCGATATTTTCGAGCGGATAGGCGAGGTTGCCTATCGTCTTTCCCTTCCGCCTTCGTTACATAAGGTACATAATATATTTCATATGTCTCAGTTGCGTAGGTATATTCCAGATCTGAGTCATATCATTGATCATTCTGAATTAGTCGTTGGTAGTGAGTTATCTTACGAGGAGCAACCCGAATCCATATTGGACCAAAGGGAGAAGGTGCTCAAGAATAGGACTATTTCTCTTGTCCAGGTTGCTTAGAGCCATCACTCTCTAGGAGAATTGACGTGGGAGCGCGAGGATGATATTCGATCCTGGTACCCGTACATATTCGATTTAGAAGGTATATTTTTTTCTTACACCTTCATATCTCAGATTATGTGATCAGGTGATCACCTGTATGTTGTGATGATATTGCTTGCATATGTAGTTGCTAGTAGATGTGTATCATACTTGTCCTGACTTCTCTAGCTATTTCTTTAATTTGAATTTCAAGGACAGAATTTTTTAAACGTGGAAAGAGATGTCACTCTTCATTTCAGATATATATATTTGGAACATATTTTATTTTAGCATGGTTGTATGTGCATGGAGACTAGACCCATTATGACAGGCAGCTAAACGTCGGCGGGGAACGACGGAGGTTCCGCCGCAGCAACGTGACCCTTTTCCTTGCTGGCCTTGGCCTTGTCCTTACCCTTGGCAGCGGCGACAGCTGAAGGAACGACTTTGGGAGCCTTGACATAAAAGCAATAAAAAAAAGAGGATGAAAGAAGGAAATAGTTTTTCTCTCTCCTATCTGACACCATATATATAGACAGCAGCATACGACTGAAGTTGAGGTGGTGACTGTTCAGATCTTGAGTAATCTCGATCCCCATAACAGCCATGAATGAAGGTGACTCCTCAGTTATTGGGCTACTTTATCCTCTAACGGTGCAGAACCCCAAGAGATATCCTCGGAGATCGAACTAAATCCCCTCAACAAATGACTTGACAGCCTGGCAGAACATGCTATGCGATAACACAGTTATATGACAACACAGTCATGCGACAACACAAGCATGCGATAATATGGTTATGTGGCATGTCGTTCTGATGTAGTCAAAAGTGCTCGACCATGCTTCTTATTCAAAGTATACCAAACTTGTCATTTTGGAAACTTTAAAGGGGGTCTTGTAGAAGCACAAAAATGCTACAAGCCACATGGAGCTCATGTCACGCCCCAGTCCCAAAATACCGAGGGACCGGACGCGTGATAATGGCCAGTAGTACGCACCGATGGACAACCCAATTTAATGGATCCATCAGGGCATACTTAAGCTGTAAAACAAGTCTACGACAACATGGCACAACTAATCTCATCCACACAAGATATAAAATATGATCCACAGAATAATAAGGAATGTAAATCATCAGCTAGTCTCAACAAAATGCTTCGGGGAACAACCCGATAAATATCTAATACAATGGTTCAACAGACCAGAAAGTAAATGACTGAAATAAATAATAAATACTGAGCATGAAACATGGATGCTCAGGAGAAGTCTTCGGCCAACACCTCGTCCTCAGATGGCGGTACAGCTCCTGGATCAGCTCCTGCTCCGGTCCCGCATACCTCGGGATAGATCTCGTCCTCAAATCCTGGGGACATAATCCGGATCCAGGTCCTCAGGGGACATAGCAAGGTACAAGAAAGCTCATGCCAAAATAAATGCAGTGCAGAAAATAAATAGAATAAATAGGGCAAATAAATAACCATCTAAGTGAAAATGCAAGTGAGAGCATCACAAGTACTCAGGATGAGCCACTACAAGCTCTGTGTCGGGGAGCCGGTAGCGGTAATAACCGGTAGTGGGTCTAGCTCTGCTCCGAGAGTCTACGACCTCTCAATAATAGAAGATATATATATAAAATAGCCTGTAGCCTGTGTGTCTCTCTCCACCCAATGTAACCACGCATATCATGACCACAACGTCTTATGTCCATGTCAAGCGGGATCATAGCTAATGCAATAAGTCATAATATATCTATGAATATAGTATCTCTGTCAAGTCTTGTATCCTATACAGAATCACCACGAATATCTCGGGAAGATCCTGTCTCATGAGGAGTGTCAAGTGTCCTGGGTCAAAGTGTACTTGGTAAGACAAGTACGAGAATATAAAGTGTCACGAATGTCCATCTCTAGATGACAGTACCCAACACCGCATACAGTGTTGGCACCCGACTAATAATCGGACGCTAAGTACGTCACACGGTCCTAGGTTAAGCATGCACAGCAATATAAATAAAGCAAGGAAAATATATAACAATACTGCAGAGTTTGGCAAGGTACACTTGCCTGA
Source organism: Iris macrosiphon (assembly GCA_036927795.1). NCBI lineage: Eukaryota > Viridiplantae > Streptophyta > Magnoliopsida > Asparagales > Iridaceae > Iris > Iris macrosiphon. The sequence goes on from JAYESA010000006.1 coordinate 118,434,081, forward strand.
TGTTTGAATATCAACGGTCGTCCCGGTATCGGTGGATCTTGCAGGTACTCCTCCAAAAGCTTGAAAATCCACCAGAGCCTGCTCCAACGTTGCGTGCTATGATACTAGAATCAATGCGAAGTGCTTGGGTAGCATCTTTAGGAATGGATATATGGTGCTGGAGAATTAATCCACCACCAATATCTCCTTCTAGGAAAAGAGATTCCTCCTCACCAGATTGCTGTAGATTCCTCTCAACAACTTCATATTCCTCGGAGCATACAGCAGATCGGTAGTCAACACTACTGTATTCTTTATATCCATCAATTTCACTCTATTGTGGAGCCACTGAGTCCCAGAAGGAAGATGAAACATAGAGATCATTCGGCCTCCAATCCAAGGTACCAATTTAAGAACCCAGTCACCATTCATTAGTTCAACCGGTGTTTTAGGGAGTTCAACGCCCTTCTGTCCAGGAAGCTTATCTACATCTGGGATACACTTGGTGCTTTCCATACGACTTCGGTACTAATTTCCACTAGCTGCTACCAAGCTAGACACTTCAGATTCAGGGGGCATATTGATATGTATTTCCTCTCCATCAATGCCCTGAGCATCGATCAGGGCACCTCCTCCCAGCAGAACATGTACATTTAGAGCACGTTTTGGCCTCTTCCATGAGCCTTCAGTTTTTGACACTCTAACAACCACAGTTGACGATTGTAATCCAGCAGAATAGTGTGTTAAGAGATAAGCTCCATGAGTATACTCGTAACTATCCCCATAATCCTCAAATGGATGACCTTCTGCTTTACCATCCTTGTCTAAAGCAACAATCAACAACAATGTGTCTCTTGAGTTTGCTTCACCAACATGCTGAACTGGGAGGCCCACAGGAATTATTGAACCACCTTGCAAATACATGGTGGGCAGATCAGGGTGCGAATCACCAAAATCAAATTTCGACCTGGTTTCGTTCGGCAAGACATGTGATAGTTCATGTGATCCTTTATCAGACACTGTGCATGATGTTGACGATCTGTTCCCGCCACGGGACTCGAAGTCGGGGACGAACTCGGGGACCTTGTGCGTCATGATCACCTTCTCCCTCGCGCACAGGTCCGCGAAGGACAGGCTCGGGAGCGCCCTCCCCCGTTCCTCTGGCGAGCGGTCGAACCGGAACACTCCTTCCTCGAGGACCGGCTCGAAAACTATCTTGCCCTCCGTCGCCGTCGGGTCGGCGCCTCCGGTATCCGACATGGCAAGAGCGGATCTGGCGATTTTCAAGCGAGTACAGATAGGACGAGGAGGAGGAAGAAACCCTAGGCGAGGGGAAGGAGAAAACCTAGATGAAGAAGAAGAAAATGATCGGGAGAAGAGATTTGGGTTGGGAGTGGCAGAAATGCGGGTTTGGTTGTGGTTCGGTGGCGGATCAGGGCTTCCAAGGGAGTTTTATACGCGCGCCGCCGGGTCGGAACAGTGTTTCCGACCCGAATTAGGTTTAGGGTTCGGAATTCGGATTTCGGGTCCTGGTCGGGTTCGATTCGGATCCGACCCGACCCGCTAGGTCTGGGTTGGCTTGGTTCGGTTCAGCGGTTTGGTTCAGTTGGTTTGGTTTATTTCAATTAAACTGGATTTAATTCAGGGTTTACTTAGGTTTAATTATACATAGAGTTTTAGGGCTTTAAACGTGTTTCCGGAGTCCAATAAATTCCCGAAAAATTATCCTACGTCCGGTTTTCCAATTTACACCATAAAATATTATTTTCATAATATTTTAATATTAATTAATATCATTTAAAAATCTTTTATTCACAAAATCCCTTAGTTTTATTTCTAGAAAAATACAAAAAATTGGAAAAATATATTTTAAAATTTTTAGAAAAATCTGGGTATTTACAGCTCATGCCGCATAAAACATGATAGATGTGGCCAGACCGAAGCCGTATAATAGCTTTCATATTGCC